>CANNZV010002481.1:0-96364 GCA_947561585.1 Caprella mutica
AAGTGTTTATAATTCGAAACCCAGTTTGAATTTCAGAAAATACTTTCAACACGACTTATTAGTTTTAAAGTTTCAGGTCTTTCGATCTTACTACAAGTAACACAAAAAAATTACTACAAGTAACACACAGACAGACTAACAGACATATGTAGCGTATAATATTATATAGATTGCGATATTTATTATGATGATGTCCTATATATAATTTAAAGCAATACTAATAAGCAGTATGACTTATATTGCATAATTGATTAAAAAACTGTATTGCATGGATGCACATCGAATGAAAATATTGTTGGGTCGATTATATATTATAAATAATTGTTCGAATTAAATTAGAAAATAATAGAAATTGGACGTATTAAATTGGAGGATACTGTAAATTGGACTGTATTAATAAATAGGGAAATATTGCACGTAAGACGTATTAAATTGTAAAATACTGTAAATTGGACGTACTAAAATCAGGAAATACTGTAAATTACGCGTATTTAATCGGGAAATACTGTAAATTACGCGTATTTAATCGGGAAATACTGTAAATTACGCGTATTAAATCAGGAAATACTGTAAATTACGCGTATTAAATCAGGAAATACTGTAAGTTACGCGTATTTAATCGGGAAATACTGTAAATTATGCGTATTAAATCAGGAAATACTGTAAACTACGCGTATTTAATCGAGAAATAGTGTAAATTATGCGTATTAAATCAGGAAATACTGTAAACTACGCGTATTTAATCGAGAAATAGTGTAAATTACGAGTATTAAATCAGGAAATACTGTAAATTACGAGTATTAAATAGGAAAATACTGTAAATTATGCGTATTAAATCAGGAAATACTGTAAATTATGCGTATTAAATCAGGAAATACTGTAAATTATGCGTATTAAATCAGGAAATACTGTAAACTACGCGTATTTAATCGAGAAATAGTGTAAATTACGAGTATTAAATCGGGAAATACTGTAAATTACGCGTATTAAATAGGAAAATACTGTAAATTAGTTACTGTATAGCGAAAAAGACTACAAATTGGTCGTATTACACCAAGCAAAACACAAATTGGTGCTATTCAAGCAGATTAAGTTTCCAATGCTTGTATTATTTAGTTACTCAGTTCCTATAGGTTGTAGGTGTACCTAACCAATTAAGAGTGTGTGTTGTTTTCACCTCCTCATTGTGTCGATTGGTTAATGAGTTAATTACTTTAATAAATTAGGCAGAGGAAAGTGAGAAGAGATATTCTAACTGTCGTACCTATAGATTAAATATATATTGTATAGTTTAAATATATATACTTAACTAGAGAGATTTGAATATGGTAACGGTAAGACACTACTAGTGTATCAACCAGAGTGAAAAACCAATAGATAAAAATTAATCCAATTGAAAAGCCAATTAGATTGAACAGTCAATCAGAGTGAAAAACCAACCCGTGTGATAAGCTATCAGATTGAAAAGGCAATAGAGTAAATAAAAACAATTAGATTGAAAATCGATCAGGGTGAAAAAGTAATTAGATTGAAAAATCAATTAGACTGAAAAACCAACCATAGTGAAAAGTCAATCATAATTAAAGAACATCCAGAATGAAAAATCAACATATTGAAAAAATTAACCAGAGTAAAAATCAAACAAAATTGAAAAAGAAAACAGAGCTGAAAAATCAACCAGATTCAAAAATCAACCTCATGAAAAACCAAAGTGAAATCGAGCAGGGAAATTATAGTTCTAAATGATATCTGGTAATTTAATTTAAAAAAGTTAAATATAATTTAATAGAAAGATAGTATCATTTCACTCCTATGTTATAAAGTTCGTATTTGTATCAATGTAGTACGTCTTTACACATAAATAGTAAACTATTAAAAATAGTGTTAAGCCATTAATTCTAACGCTATTCATTATATCTTTAATTCCAAGTGTATGTATATAACTCCAAGGGTCTATTTTCACTTTTATGAAAATAAAAGAATATTAAGCAAACAACAGCTTTTGAGTTAACAAATAAAGTTGGTAAGCTACAGTATATATTATATGCATAATGTTTACATTAATAAATATGTTAAATATTTACGCATAGATGTACATTCACATCAATAAAAAGTATATTATAACCTTGTTATATATTACATAGAGTTTCTCTAGGTACTCCAAATCATTTTACACTATTGGTCAAATAAATACATATGAGTAAATACAATAAAATAAATATATACAATAAGTATATCCCCTACGAAAATTGTAAAGCGCAGGTATACTGTCGTAGTGAAGAGATAACAGTTCCCAAAATTAAATATTAGTAATAAATTATAATTCCAACTTTTGACAATTCCTATTTAATTAATTAAAAAAATAATTTAATATATTTCTAAATTTTCAACGGATTTTTTTGATGAAAATCTTTTATTTTAATAGAATTTTTTTATTTTGATGGATTTTTTTTTCAAATTCTTGACAGAATTATATATTGTCACCTGAATATTTTGAAACAAGTTTTAATACATTTGATTCAGTGAGACTATAAGGGAAGACTATATTACACTTTCATTTCAAATTAATTACACGAGGCCTCTTCATTTTCCTCACGAGGCCTCTTCATTTTCCTCACGAAAACATGGCCCCCAATTGAAGACCTCCAAATTGATCATTTTTGGTACACTTTCTATACACACACTAGTTTTCACGTGCCGTCAAGAATCACGACATTTTTACTTTATCAATTTTACGGACACTGATGGTAGTTTAAATTATATAATAATTATTATCCCTGACTCCGCTTTTACTCCAATATTTTCAACTGAATAAAATAAGATACAATTTAGTTATTGGAACCATTTATTGAACTGATATCAGAATAATTTCATATCCATGCTATCAGCTGCTTGCCAAGCGTATGATTAGGTTAGTGTGACGGACAGACAGACAAATAATTTTATATTTAAAAGTAAAAATAACAATATAAGTAAATAGTAATATTCATTTTATCCTAGCCACTTGCATTGTTTTCCTTTTAAGTAACCTTATTTCTTAGCAATGAATATTCATATATTATACAAGTTTGATAAACTTCCATAGAAATAAAAGAGTAAACACTGTATAAGTTCAACAAATTAGTTAACATTATTCATATCACTATACAGCTAGCCAATTAAGTAGTTAAATTCAATTTACTCAGCCCATTACACAAGATAATCACTAGCTATATATTGCTGTAATACAAGCCCTCTGCAGAAAACAGCAATACTTTAAAAAACATTCATATTGCAATAATGATAATTATCTGCATTTGAAGAAGGCAATTCAAGTTACTTACGTATCCAGGTTACGTACGTATCCAAGTTACGTACGTATCCAAGTTACGTACGTATCCAGGTTACGCAATTTGCGTAGAGAAAAGAAAACTGATAAAGATAAGTAGGCAGTGCAGTTTACCTGTAGAAAGTTTATATAGTAAACATGTATTGTTATTTTCCACAATAGACTGATGGTGATTAGAGTTTGTAGGTAAATAATATTGAGGTTGGTGATGCTTTGTTCAATAGTAGAGGGTTAGTTCCGAGTTATGGACAGTTCCACATTTTCGATAATTAAAAATATATATACTAACATTTTAACTAGTTATTTTAATTGGCAAACATGATACCTTTAAGTATCATGGATACAGATTAAAATAACTAGTGTCAGAAAATGTGGAACTGTCCTATAACTGGAAATTTACCCAAAAAAAGTTATAATACTTTTTGAAGGGTAATTATTATATGTTTAATAAACTGTACGATGATATATATTATAAATAAATTTCAATTATGCATTAATTTATTGAACAAATAAACAGAAATATTTTTTCATCATTTGTTAAACCTTTTTGAATACAGAATAAAATTGAACTGGAAAATATTGTGGGTATTATTATTTAATTAATATACATCTGGATCGTATCTACGCAATAACAGTCATTATAACTATCACTAAATTATTAATATCGTACCCATACTATACGTAAGGTAAAGTGACAATCACCAGAAACCAATCAAATATTAAAATTTCAATAAGTTATTATTGGAAAATTGCATCAAAATAGTAAAATATAGTTGGGAGAGCATGGTTTATTTACAATGTTATAGTACGTTCTTTTTAATAGTAACCTCTATATTCATACCTGGTAATTACCTTTACTCTAGTTAGCACAAATACCAGAATAGTTTCCAATACCGATATATCACCATCCCGTCCACACCATCCCTAGTGGTCAATATTTGTCACTGCCCAAATAGTTGCCATTTTTGAGAGAGTGGCCTGCATCGCCATGTTAGGAGATCTTGAGTGACACATCTGTGGCCTGATTACCACCATTGCTCTAACCTTACTCTGTGTGTAGAGTACTAACGCGTGTCTGTAAGCTGTTTGCTGAAACTCTTTGCTTTTGTCTATTTCGTCCGTGGCAAAAATACCACATCGAATTCGCGCTAAATTTCGCTGAAACCTACAGGGGTAGTTCCAAGTTACCAAACGGTTCTAAATTTTCGATAAAATAAGAAAAAGTATATTATAATTATTACATAACGTTAGTTTAATTGGTATCCAAGATACCTGAGCTGTCATGGATACGGTTTCAGTGATGGTGTATCATGGATACGGTTTCAGTGCTGTTATAGTATAATCATGGATACGGTATCAGTGATGGCACAGTATCATGGATACAGAATTAGTGCTGAGAGATTATCAACAGATAATTATTTATTATTTCTGAAATGAAAAAAAAATATTAAGTAAAACATTCTGGAAAAGCATTGCTAAACATGTGGTACTTTAAACTAAGAAACCATGTGGTAATTGGTTCATTAGTGTTGTGAACATCATTAGTCATTTGTGAATGTTAAACATGAGCCTAACCTGATGTCATGTTAGTTTAACCCAATTTAACCTAATGGAACAGAGAAAACGCGTCACCAACTGAACCATTAAAGATAGGTTTAGATACAATTAAAGGTAAGTTTAGATACAATTTAGGTAGGTTTAGACATTAGATACAATTAAATAATATTTTGCTTATCTTTTTATTGTAGCTTACTTAATATCCAAAAGTTGGTTGTTTAATACTAGGAAACTTAAGGTTGATAAATAAATATAATGCTTGGGGTCTCTTACCAGCCATCAGTGCTTGTGTTAGTTTCAACCCTTTGCAACCGAGTGTGACAGTTGCAACCTAACAACATATGTTCGTAATAATGCTCATCACTAGTTTCAGAAGCACGTGACACGGTGAATAAGTTATTTATATTGTGCTCACTGCCTGTGAATGGAACCATCATTCTTATTATTCAGCAGCTTCTTGAGAAAGTCTTCATCAGTAACACTTCTCATTCTTAGAAAAAGTGGATATGAAAATATATATAAATTTGTGTATAAAATAATAAATGAAAATTGTATATACAGTGCAGCCCCTCTATAGTGAATATAGAGTTCTGATAAGGGAACTACCTTGTATAGTGAACAAATTAAAATGTTTTTTTTTAATAAATTGATATCAAACACGCCTCGATAACCACCTATTTTATTAAAATATATATAATTGATTGATGATATTAAGTTTCGGTCATCAAGACCGCCAAAATTTTATTAAAAGAAAAGAAAAAGACAACAGTCCAGTATTGTGTCAATAAAATCCATTCAGATGGATGTTGTAAATGACTGAGCACTACATTCAGATTTGTTGTTGCAGGCATAACTAAACTATTTAGGATAAGGAATGATAGTACGAATTAGACGGCGGTACATCGTGAATAATACACACGCCTTAATTTTAAGTTTTGAATATGAACAATTTGAAGAAAAATAGTCATTCAAATCTAAGAGCACTTTAAAACTAGAATAATAAATCATGAATATCAGTTACATTTTAAAGTGACGAAACAAATCTTCTAGAGAGTTGGAATAATTTTATACAAAAACAAATATTTTTGAAATGAATTGGTATATAAAAATTCTATGTGAATCAATATAAAAAATAAATAATTAAATTTTGATTCATTTTAAAATAGACAAGTTACTCTTCAAAATTTACTCTGTGTTTTGAGAAAAGTTATCAGGCAAAATAATGTCAAAGATTGATGTAGTTGGATAAGTATGAATTGTACTTCTGTTTCACCATTTTAAAATGATCCAAATTGAGCAATTACTGTTGATTAAAAACCTTTACTATTCTAAATGTTTATACAAAATGTTAAATAGTGTAGCGCAATACATAATATCCTTAATTATTAACTAGTAATAACTAATTAAAGAAAATATAGTGTATCGCACATTCATTACATAGTACATATCCTATAAAATATATTAATTTAATGAGAAAAGATATCAGAGATTTATTTATTCAATTCTAAATTACTTTTTTTTCATGAATTTTTCTAAAAATCTTGTGGTACATATATTGATATTAGGTCAAGTTTCAGTCATCAAAGACTGTCAAAATTATTAAATATAGATTTAAATATTCATATTATTTCCGGTGTCCGTAGAAATCAATTCAGATCAATGATGTAAATGACTGCACACTTAATTCAGAGTTGTTATTGCAGGCATAACTAAACTATTTACGTTAAACTATAGAGATACGAATTAGACTGCAGTACAAGTGAACTTTAGTACACTAGTTAAAATTATAAGTTATGTATTTGAATAATTTAATGAAAATCTTAAATTTAAATCTACTACAGGTTTAAATATGTAAATTCTATCTAAAATATCAGCAAAATTATAAAATCAAATAATGAAAATGAATTAACCGATCTTATAGAAAATTTGAAATACAAAAGCCTATACTTTATAATGAAAATTAAAAGGCCAGGAGGACTCTAATTCAAATCAATATTCACAATATAAATAAATAAGAATTAAGGAGCGGTCAAACTATTGGGATCAAATTATTGGATTTTTTAATTTAAACGTTTAAAATAAACGTTTTCAGTCCGAAATTACATAAATGATTGATGCAGTTCAGTAATAATGGATTGTCATTTCTTATTATCATTTCAATATTTTTGAATGATCAAATTGATAATAATAACAATAATAATTACAATAAGTTTATTAATGATCTCACAAAAGTTAAAACACATAAGAAATAAAAATGAAAAACATGAAGAAAATGGAGAAAACAACTAGAACTTAAACAATTCTGTATGTTTAGAAACTATAATTTTAAACAGTGTAGCGTAATAATATTATTAATATTTAGGAACAACTAATCATAAGCAATGTAGAGTATCGCATATTCATTATATACCCGAAAAAAAAAATTAATTATGTGAGAAAATATCAGAGTGATAATGATAACTTTATTGAGATCTAAAAACATACATATTCATCAAATATAGGTACATAAGAAAAATAATCAAACTAATATATAAATCTGCACATTAAAAAAATCAAGCCACGTTAGACCATACTTGGTCTAACGGTTTTAAGTTGAAGACTCCTTTGTATTTATTTCTTAACCGAATTATAATTGTTCAGCATTATTGAGTTAAATCATAAATGTAAGTTAGTACAATAATGAATAGAAGTGAAACATGTGGTAGTAAAATTTGGGCTTCATGGTGAATTAATAACTAAGATTAAGTTTCGGTTTAGAAAACCGCCAAAAATATATTTAGTATAAATTTAATACAACTACAGTAGGCTTATCTGTGAAACTCCATCTAGATTCTAGACGTATGATGTAAATAACTGAGCACTTTATTCAATGTTATAACCATGAGGCATAACTAAACTATTTCAGTTAAGCAAAAGTAATACGACATAGACGGCAAGACATCGTGAAATTAAATACACCTACCTAAATTGTAGCTTTTATATATAAACAATTTGAAGAAAATTAGTAATAATTTAATCTTATGCATGTTTTCTAATAAGAAGTCAATCCTAAATTTCAGCAAGAAATAAACAAGTTAATTAAGGTGACACAACAGATCTTCAAGAGAATATGAATACTAAAGCCTAAAATTTGAAATAAAAGTTAATAGGCCTGCTTAACTTTGGCTTAAATTTTATAGTATAGAACAATAAGAAATCTATATCGAATATATTAAACCATCTGGAATGAATGAATGAATGGATATTGATTTAACTTAAATTAAGACAGTTACTCTTCAAAATTATATAAAGATAATTGACTTCAGAAAAGATTTCAGTCAGAATGAATACATTGATTGATGTAGTTTTTAATGATGATGGAAGAACTATTCAAATATTTTGGATAGTCGAACTAAAGTTAATTTTTAAGCCTTACCATTTATATATATTTATACAAAAAAAAATTAATAGGTTATTGCATTAAAAGATAACCTAAATTGATATCTACGAAGAAGTTCATACAAATAATAAAGTTATTGAATATTTATTATATATGCTATAGAGTATATGATTATTATATATTTGAAGTAAAAGAGATTGAAGTAAAAGATTCCATATAATTCATTACTAAAATCATTTTAAAAATAATACCATTTATTATGAATTCTAGATTTCTATGTTCAAATATAAATAAGGAACTTATTGTGAAATATATTGATGAGTAGTGTTAATTGTCAACTAAAACTACAAAAAGTAATTCATATGAATTTCAAAACTGTGTCCATTACTATATTATTTTACCTGCCCAGTGGAACAACTCCCTTTCAATGATGTCAGAATACTAAACAGTACGAGTTTGTGACGTCTAATTTAACAAATTCTAGTCAAAATATTTAAAGACTTAAGTAAAAAAAGTAGAAAAACAAACATTGAAAAATTACGTTTTTTTAATATCAAAATATTCGAATTGATTATTAAGATCAAGTTTCGGTCATGGAGACCGCCAAAAATATTCAAGTATATTAAAAACATATATGAAAGAAGAAGGTATATATAAAATCCATTCAGATGGATGCTGTGAATGACTGCACACTACATTCAGAGTTGTTATTGCAGGCATAACTAAAGTATTTACGATAAGCAATGGTAATACGACTTAGTCGGCAGTACACCTTGAAACTTAGTACACTTTCTTCAATAACTGTAATTAAATAAACCACATAAGGAAAAACATTAGTAACTTCAATCTGAATTAAGTTTCAAATTAAAAATATCTCTACATATATAATACACCAATAACAAAGTATTGTAAATTTTGAGATTATTAATTATGGGAAATTATTAATACTGATTTTAATGAACTAAAAGATTTTATTGCAGCTGAATTTTAAGCTAATTTGGTAATTTATTTTGTTTCTTTTTCTTAATTATAATAGTTTATAAAAATCTTTTACTTTAATAATAAAGAAAAAAAAATCAATTAAAACTATAAAAAAGCTCATATAAATTTCCCAACAGTCTAAATACTACCATTAATTGAACCAATAGAACACCTCCTTATCAATGACGTCACAATACTAAACAAATATTCAGCGTTCTTGAGGTAAATTATAAATGTAAGTTAGTACAATAATGAATAGAAGTGAAACATGTGGTAGTAAAATTTGTAGTTCATTGTGAATTGATAACTGAGATTAGGTTTCGGTTTTGGAAACCGACAAAAATATTTAGAACAAATTAAAGACAACTTTGAAACTCTACCTAGATGCTAGACGGATGCTGTAAATAACTGAGTTATGATTAAACCTATGCTAAATAGTAATAGCTTAGTCATAACTATACAAATTAGGTTAAGCAATAGTAATACGACATAGACGGCAAGAAATTGTGAAATTTTGCGAAGAGGAACAATTCACTTTCAATGATGTCAGAATACTAAACCGTACGAGTCTATGATGTTAAACTTAACTAATTGTAATAATATAATATATATAATTATTATTATAAAGAAATAGTATTACATTTTTGATAAAATTAGCTCAGTAAAAATAGCACAGTTTCTACGGATAAAATAAATAATCTGGTATCTCATTTGGATATCATTATTTGTAAGACGGTTACCACAGTCTGGAAATAGACCTTGCCTTAGCGGACTAACTACGGAGTTAATGTTTGGGACAAAAGGTTACCCAGACTAATTACACGACGGTAACACTATCAGCGTCTTATAACTGGACACTCTTTGGAGTGAGAGTCCACTGCTGTTTCTCCATAAGCTAATCAGCCAGATTCTCTCTTGGCTGCTCCTCGTCATTAGAAAAATGTAGAAAATCTTTCACTTTAATAAAGAAAAAATAATCAATTAAAACTATAAATAAGTTCACATAAATTTCACAACAATCTCAATACTAGCATAATTCATACAAATGGAACACCTCATTATCAATGACGTCAGAATACTAAACAGTACTAATTTATATTGTTTTAACTTCATTAGTTTAAAAAATAGAGGAATTAAATTCTGTAAATAAAAAGAGCGGAATTACTCTGGAGTTACAAACTTCAACATTAACTTTTTCTAATAATTCTGGTGTACAACTTCTCCATAGTGTTTCTGTCAGATCTGAGAAACTTTATCTGACTGAAAAAACTTTGAGATTTTGATGACCACTTCGGGGAAATTAAATAAATGAATTTAAAGATAAAACCATAGTGAAAACTGAACAAATATAAAACACGTGGTAGCAATTCAGTAATTTTAAATGAATTGGTATAAAATATAGTAGCATAACCACTATCTTATCAAAGTATATTGAATTGATTATTGATGTTGAGTTTGGGTCATCGAGACCGCAAAAATTTAAAAGAAAATAGTTTAGTTACTAGACTTTACATTGTCTATAAAATTTTATTCAGATGGATGTTGTAAATGACTGCACACTACATATATTTCGTCTTTCTTAGGTTTTAGAGAAACGTTGTCAGTCTGAAGTAGCACAAATGATTGATATAATCCAGTAATCATAGTTTTTCGTGTCTTATAAAATTTTAATATTTTAGAACGATCAAATCAATCAATAGTTGATTACTGTAACTTTAAACATTCTCTGTTTTTTAATAGTGTAGCGTATTATATAATATCTAAAATTAATATCCAGTTTTAACAAAGTGTGAACGATACAGTCATAATAAATCCAATAAAAATATTTGTTTAGTTAGAAAAAAAAATTAAAATAAATAATTCACTTCATTTATTGCATGTCAGCATAATAAAAATAAATGATAAATTAAAGGTAAAGCAATACTAGATAGTAAACAGAAGTAAGACCTGTGGTAGTGAGAATTGTACTTCTTAATGAATTAATATAAAGTATATATCTCAATAACTACTTCTTTTATCAAAATAGGATGAATTAATTATAATTAATAGTAAGCTATAGACGTCAAGTCAAGACTGCAAAAATACTTTCAAAAATATACTAGAGCCAATTGACTGGTGCGTTTTTGAGACATCATCCAAATCAATGTTGTAAACGACTGAACACTGCAGAGTTTTTGTAGGGGTAACTAAACTATTTCCGTTTGGAAATATTCCCAATATATTGGGAATATTAACTCCCAATATTAACTCAATGTTGTCCCAATATTGTCTCAATGTTGTCTCAATGTTGTCCCAATATTGTCTCAATGTTGTCCCAATATTGTCTCAATGTTGTCTCAATGTTGTCCCAATATTGTCTCAATGTTGTCTCAATGTTGTCCCAATATTGTCTCAATGTTGTCCCAATATTGTCTCAATGTTGTCTCAATGTTGTCCCAATATTGTCTCAATGTTGTCCCAATATTGTCTCAATGTTGTCCCAATATTGTCTCAATGTTGTCCCAATATTGTGTCAATGTTGTCTCGATATTGTGTCAATGTTGGCCCAATATTGTCTCAATATTGTCTCAATGTTGTCTCAATGTTGTCCCAATATTGTCTCGATGTTGTCCCAGTATTGTCTCAATGTTGTCCCATTATTGTCTCAATGTTGTCCCAATATTGTCTCAATGTTGTCCCAATATAGTCTCAATGTTGTCCCATTATTGTCTCAATGTTGTCTCAATATTGTCTCAATGTTGTCCCAATATTGTGTCAATGTTGGCCCAAGAAACATTGCTATTTGGGCAAAGTAAAGCATTATAGATGTATATAAAAAATTAAAGGGGAAAAAATAATGAATAATAAACGAAAGTAATAGTTGCGGTAGGTAGTGAAAATTATACTCATTTAATGAATTGAAATAAAATATAAATAAATAATTTCGAATATCATCAAAATATATCAAAATGACTATTAAATATAAGTTTCGGTCATCAAGACCGCCAAAATATGTTCAATAAAATAACAGTATAAAATTATTTTTTCATAATACGTCCTTCACATTCATTCAGATGGATGCTGTAAATGACTGCACACTACATTCAGAGTTGTTATTGCAGGCATAACTAAACTATTTCGGATGAACAATAGTAATACAAATCATATGGCGGTACATAGTGAAATTTAGTACATATACCAAAATAGTTACTATATGTATGAAAATTTTGGTGAAAATTAGACATTTAATCTTAAACATCAGTAAATATATTAATTGAATGAATATATTAAAAATAAGGAAACTAGGAAGGTAAAATTTATGGAATTATTATTGAAAATAATCATTTTTTTTAAATTCAAATGTCTATATAATCATAAACTAAATAAATGAAAGTGACTCAACGGTTCTTTCAGAAAAATTTAAATTCATAGGCTTATAATTCGCAATCAAGATGAATAGACCTAATAATCAATTATTTAATGAAATAAACAAGAAACAGTCGCAACTGGTCAGATGAATGATTTGCCGCAACCCCTTGCTATTATATACATTTTCAAATTTAACACTGAATAATAACAACGAAACCTGTTAACTAACTATCTATGAACATTAATGTTTTTATTGAACAAGGAAGTCGACGAACAGACTTATTACGCCACTATGTGAAAAAAACACCAGCAGCGACCATATATATAATGGGGGTCAAAGAACACAGTTCGCGAGTAGCTTTTTTACACCCCTAAACATATAATTTGATGAGGTGATGCATGCTCTAAAGTATACATAGGGAAAAAAATGAGAAAATATAAGAAGAGTAAATCATATGCAAATTTTAGATGAAAGTGAATTAGTAAAGATGGAACGTTTAGAAGTTAAAACTGTATGTACAGTATTGTAGAGAGAAGTAACTGTATGTGCAGTACTGCAAAGAGAGGTAACTGTATGTGCAGTACTGCAAAGAGAAGTAACTGTATGTGCAGTATTGTAGAGAGAAGTAACTGTATGTGCAGTACTGCAAAGAGAGGTAACTGTATGTGCAGTACTGCAAAGAGAAGTAACTGTATGTGCAGTACTGCAAAGAGAAGTAACTGTATGTGCAGTACTGCAAAGAGAGGTAACTGTATGTGCAGTACTGCAAAGAGAAGTAACTGTATGTGCAGTACTGCAAAGAGAAGTAACTGTATGTGCAGTACTGCAAAGAGAGGTAACTGTATGTGCAGTACTGCAAAGAGAGGTAACTGTATGTGCAGTACTGCAAAGAGAGGTAACTGTATGTGCAGTACTGCATAGAGAGGTAACTGTATGTGCAGTACTGCAAAGAGAGGTAACTGTATGTGCAGTACTGCAAAGAGAGGTAACTGTATGTGCAGTACTGCAAAGAGAGGTAACTGTATGTGCAGTACTGCAAAGAGAGGTAACTGTATGTGCAGTACTGCAAAGAGAGGTAACTGTATGTGCAGTACTGCAAAGAGAGGTAACTGTATGTGCAGTACTGCATAGAGAGGTAACTGTATGTGCAGTACTGCAAAGAGAGGTAACTGTATGTGCAGTACTGCAAAGAGAGGTAACTGTATGTGCAGTACTGCAAAGAGAGGTAACTGTATGTGCAGTACTGCATAGAGAGGTAACTGTATGTGCAGTACTGCAAAGAGAGGTAACTGTATGTGCAGTACTGCAAAGAGAGGTAACTGTATGTGCAGTACTGCAAAGAGAGGTAACTGTATGTGCAGTACTGCAAAGAGAGGTAACTGTATGTGCAGTACTGCAAAGAGAAGTAACTGTATGTGCAGTACTGCAAAGAGAAGTAACTGTATGTACAGTCAGTTATTATTAATTAATTAATTAGTAGAGTATAGAGTTATATCTCATTCTCTACGAGGTTACTGTATCTACAGTCAATTCAAGGTAGAGTATTTATACAGTTCTTATGTGAAATCGTTTAATTGATAGTCTATCAAAGTGTTTACTAATAAGCGCATTAACTATGACTCAATCGGTTACATTATTCATATATTATAATTAATCAATTCACCTGCTTTCACCTCACAATGAATTCACATACTATTCAAATTACTCCAAATATATATATAGATAGTTGCTTGAGATCTGCAAAGTACTTACCTATTTGGTAATTACTTGAAGCCTTTTAGGTCAAAGGGCTACGGTATTTATACTCGATAAGATGAACATTACCATATATAATCCATTGAATTGTAGTATTGTCTGTAACATATATGATATACATTATCAGAAAAAAATGCTTTCCTTAATATAAGGTATGTTATGACTTATTGGGCTGTAAACCAATTAAAATGAAAATTAAATAATTATTATTATATAGTTTATTCTTGCTTATCCAAAAATGGGGATAGAAAAAAAAAGGATATAATAATAATTATTTAATTTTGATTTTAATTGGTATCCAAGATACCTGTAGGTATCATGGATACCAATTAAAATACAAATAATTTTTATTATATCGTTTTTTCTTACGTGTCCGAAAATGGGGAACTGATCGATAATTAAGAACTTACCCTAATCGATTTTTTATGTATAATTTATCAAGTTATGCAGCTCCCATGAATATTATTACAATAGAATAACAATAGACACATCTACCAAGATATTGTCAAACCTCAAGTCAAAACAAAAGGTCAAGTCTTCAAGCAAAGAAAAAAAGGGACTCACAAGCAAAAGAAAAAGGATTTACGACCTTAGAAGGAAGTGCAAATCTGTAGTTAGTTACTCGAAGTACAAAGTGTGTATTTCGTAACTCTACGTGCTAATCGTACGTGCAAACTACCCTCTAATGCTATTCCTACCTGAGGTGGTTAGAGACAAGAGAGAGAGGGGGTGAATACACTTGTGTGATTGTTTTTTTTTCAACCTAAGATAGCCTGCTTGGTTATATTAAGCAGGAAAGATTTGACATGGGGTGAATCCCGAATTATCGAGCGGTTTCACATCTTCGATCATAAAAAAATATGATTGAAGATGTGGAACCGTCCGATAATTCAGATACCCACCCTACATCATTTGGAGTGAATTTTAATTTTATTTATAAAACTTAATGATATAACTGGTAAAATTTACTTAAAGCAAAATAAAATATAATTCACATTAAAGATAGATCATAGAACATTGTGTACTAGAATATTGCAGCAATAACATGATAATATAGTAATATCTTTTAAAGCAACTATTATAATTAAAAACAACGTATTGCACAGGCTTTAATTAATATATTACATACATAGTATATCACAGGTTAAGTTGCGAGTTACCGTTCAGTTCCATATTTTCAATTATATGAAAAAAATATATAATTTAACTCATTATTTTAATTGGTATCCATGATACCGGCTGGAATCTTAGATACTAATTGAAATAAAGTAGT
The DNA here is from genome assembly GCA_947561585.1 of Caprella mutica. NCBI lineage: Eukaryota > Metazoa > Arthropoda > Malacostraca > Amphipoda > Caprellidae > Caprella > Caprella mutica. The sequence goes on from CANNZV010002481.1 coordinate 15,623, forward strand.
GATAGCTACATGTATCACAGATACAAGTTAAACTCACGAATTAAAATGTTAATATGTTTTTCTCTCATATGATCGGAAATGTGTAACTGTCCAATAACTCGCACCTTGCCCTAGCACACTCTCATACCTACATGTTATGACCTAGAATGCCCCAGTCATATTTTGAAGTGACCTGACAGAGGAAAGTCATGTACTCTAATTGCAAGAGTTGACATGTATTTGTGTATACAGACACTCATTGTAATCGTTGTATTTGAACTGTATAAAGAAATTAAATAGACTTTAAGGATAAGTTGCAATTGCCAAATGAGAATTATATAGTGGAGTAAAATTATAATTGGTTAGTATTGAAAAAAATATATATATTAGAATAAATATTTAAAAAATATAAATATTAAAATATGATATATATTTTAAATTTTTTTTAAATAAATATCAAAAAACATTAAAATATGATAGCCAAATACTTTAATAAATATATATCACACGGACAGTTATCTAATCAGATATTCACAAATTGTTAATTAATCCACATAAGCATATCCACAGATTCCCCAAATTGTCAATTAATCCACATAAGCATATCCACAGATTCCACAAATTGTCAATTAATCCACATAAGCATATCCACAGATTCCCCAAATTGTCAATTAATCCACATAAGCATATCCACAGATTCCACAAATTGTCAATTAATCCACATAAGCATATCCACAGATTCCACAAATTGTCAATTAATCCACATAAGCATATCCACAGATTCCCCAAATTGTCAATTAATCCACATAAGCATATCCACAGATTCTTCAAATTGTCAATTAATCCACATAAGCATATCCACAGATTCCCCAAATTGTCAATTAATCCACATAAGCATATCCACAGATTCCCCAAATTGTCAATTAATCCACATAAGCATATCCACAGATTCCCCAAATTGTCAATTAATCCACATAAGCATATCCACATATTACACAAATTGTTAATTAATCCACATAAGCATATCCACAGATTCCCCAAATTGTCAATTAATCCACATAAGCATATCCACATATTCCACAAATTGTTAATTAATCCACATAAGCATATCCACAGATTCCACAAATTGTCAATTAATCCACATAAGCATATCCACAGATTCCCCAAATTGTCAATTAATCCACATAAGCATATCCACATATTCCACAAATTGTCAATTAATCCACATAAGCATATCCACAGATTCCCCAAATTGTCAATTAATCCACATAAGCATATCCACAGATTCCCCAAATTGTCAATTAATCCACATAAGCATATCCACAGATTCCCCAAATTGTCAATTAATCCACATAAGCATATCCACAGATTCCCCAAATTGTCAATTAATCCACATAAGCATATCCACAGATTCCACAAATTGTCAATTAATCCACATAAGCATATCCACAGATTCCCCAAATTGTTAATTAATCCACATAAGCATATCCACAGATTCCACAAATTGTCAATTAATCCACATAAGCATATCCACAGATTCCACAAATTGTCAATTAATCCACATAAGCATATCCACAGATTCCCCAAATTGTTAATTAATCCACATAAGCATATCCACAAATTCCACAAATTGTCAATTAATCCACATAAGCATATCCACAGATTCCACAAATTGTCAATTAATCCACATAAGCATATCCACAGATTCCCCAAATTGTCAATTAATCCACATAAGCATATCCACAGATTCCCCAAATTGTCAATTAATCCACATAAGCATATCCACAGATTCCACAAATTGTCAATTAATCCACATAAGCATATCCACAGATTCCACAAATTGTCAATTAATCCACATAAGCATATCCACAGATTCCCCAAATTGTTAATTAATCCACATAAGCATATCCACAGATTCCACAAATTGTCAATTAATCCACATAAGCATATCCACAGATTCCACAAATTGTCAATTAATCCACATAAGCATATCCACAGATTCCCCAAATTGTCAATTAATCCACATAAGCATATCCACAGATTCCCCAAATTGTCAATTAATCCACATAAGCATATCCACAGAATCCACAAATTGTCAATTAATCCACATAAGCATATCCATGCAGATTCCCCAAATTGTCAATTAATCCACATAAGCATATCCACAGAATCCACAAATTGTCAATTAATCCACATAAGCATATCCACAGATTCCCCAAATTGTCAATTAATCCACATAAGCATATCCACATATTCCCCAAATTGTCAAAAATTCCACATAAGCATATCCACAGAATCCAACAATAATTATCAATTAAAACCACAGAATCCACTGATTGTCAATCCACACGAATCAATATGTTAATCCACACCATCTATCAATCAACAAGTTTTTTTTCCTCTACAAGATCCTGCTTCTCCTACTTTTTAAACAATTTGGTCCAAATAATATTATACATTGAAGATATTCCGGTTAACTGACCCAAACCTAAAGCAAGAACTTAACTGACTCTCTATCCAGTTATACAGCTAGGCCGAATCTGTAGTGGCAGATAAAACGCCGCGTTATTACCGCCCAGTTTACACCTCTTCAATTAATCACGGTTAAATGAATGGAAAGTGAATTTGCAGTCTACAATAGCGTTTCTACCGCCTTTCCATTCATTTAACCGTGATTAAATTAAGAGGCGTAAATTGGACGGTGAAAACGCGGCGTTTTATCTGCCAGTATAGAATGGGCCTAAGTTAATACATTCAAAAGATGGCGAATCAACTGATGTAGAGCGTACACTTTTCTCACGGTAGACCAGCTTATATATTACGTAAGAACATTCTTAGTGTCAAAACAGCTCTCTTGAAGAGCATTTTTGAAGAGACAAAACCTCTCGAGAAGTGGATGGGATATGGTGACCGTACGTAGATAGGGTCAAATGTGTTTGTGACCATAGATAGGGTCAAATGTGTTTGTGACCATAGATAGGTAGGGTCAAATGTGTTTGTGACCATTGATAGGTAGGGTCAAATGTGTTGGTGACCGTACGTAGATAGGGTCAAATGTGTTTGTGACCATAGATAGGGTCAAATGTGTTTGTGACCATAGATAGGTAGGGTCAAATGTGTTTGTGACCATAGATAGGTAGGGTCAAATGTGTTGGTGACCATAGATAGGTAGGGTCAAATGTGTTTGTGACCATAGATAGGTAGGGTCAAATGTGTTTGTGACCATAGATAGGTAGGGGCAAATGTGTTTGTTACCATAGATAGGTAGGGTCAAATGTGTTTGTGACCATAGATAGGTAGGGTCAAATGTGTTTGTGACCATAGATAGGTAGGGTCAAATGTGTTTGTGACCATAGATAGGTAGGGTCAAATGTGTTTGTGACCATAGATAGGTAGGGTCAAATGTGTTTGTGACCATAGATAGGTAGGGTCAAATGTGTTTGTGACCATAGATAGGTAGGGTCAAATGTGTTTGTGACCATAGATAGGTAGGGTCAATTGTGTTTGTGACCATAGATAGGTAGGGGCAAATGTGTTTGTGACCATAGATAGGTAGGGTCAAATGTGTTTGTGACCATAGGTAGGTAGGGTCAAATGTGTTTGTGACCATAGGTAGGTAGGGTCAAATGTGTTTCTTACCATTGCAATAGCAAAAGGTCATAAAAAAAGTAAAAATGATAAATAGATGCACCATCACCCTAACTAATGAAGCCAGCCCTGTTACCCTATTTCATGGATAAACACTTTTCGTTATTATTCACTGTATGATATTATAATGACTATTTGTTATAAGGGTCACAATAGTATCCTTGATACACATACTCAGGTGTGAGAAAAGATAACAACTACATTAGATATGTATCTGTGATACATAAATTTATGATAGCAATAAATTATTAAATTACCAGATGATATGGTATCAGTGATACACATTTATGGAAGTGAAAATGATAGGTTGTTTACCTGTTTACGAACAGTACTATAGATACATAAAAATATGTGTTAAAAAGATAGGTCTAAAAACACAATCCTAATAGTAAGAAGTTGTATCTATGATAGTACCTAAACACAGTCATCACACTGATTATCAGTGCAGTATAAGATGACAAATTGTCAATTAGAGTGTCTAAAGGCCTCCATTCTATCGTCTGTTCTTAACCTCGCCTCTGACCTCAATAAAAGAGCACGAATTAGTGTGTTCCATTTGCTAATTTATCGTCCAGCACATGATAGTGTGAAAGCAATCGACGGGTCAGAATATAGTACTCTATGTACATTCTGACATACACTATGTGGATATGACTTGGTTAGATATTAGGGACTGACATACACTATGTGGATATGCCTAGGTTAGATATTAGGGACTGACATAGACTATGTGGATATGCCTAGGTTAGATATTAGAGACTGGTATAGATCAGTCTACTATCCCTCGCAAGAAGGATCTATTCCTGGGATATTAAGGGAATATCCCAGGAATCAGTCTATCTTTCCTGGGATATTGCCTTCATATCTCAGTAATAAATACTTATTGCCAAGAATGATCACTAAGTTAAAAAAGAAATAGAGTGATTCAACGACAGTCCTTCAATGTCAATTCGACAGTTAGCCAATGTTCACCCGATATTCGACCAATATCAACCAGACTTCACCCCAATGTTACCCTATGACTGACGGAATTTTAAAACCTTTTTAATTAGCATCAATATATTCTTTTTCTCACTGAAAGTACTTATATAAAAGATAATTTCCCAAAAAAGCTTATACTTTATCCAACTAACATAAACAGAAAACAATCATAAAAAAAATAGATTGGTTAGAAATAACATATGGTTCCCTTTACAGTGTCTATATTTACATAATATTTAACTTGTGTGCTAATTAAGATAATATTTATATGATAAAAAAAAGTTATTAATCATACAGGGTAACTACTCAATTACCGACTGCGTACAGTTACCTTAAAATGAGTGTTACGTCACGATAGGTTGAGTAAAATTTTCAACATTCAGATTGGCTACGACTTACGCCCCTTGTACGGCCACTGTGTGCATACGGTAATTGAGTAGTTACCCTATTAAATGCGATCACTATAGTGACCAATATGCAACAGAGGGTTAACATACTTTCTTATTCAGAACAGCAAGAACAAGCATAATAGATCTAAACAATTAATATCACGGAGACGATTTCACCGCACAAAGTGTCTAGCAATTCGCACAATCACTGTAATAATTCGCTATATTTTTTTGCGTTAGTTACGCTTGGTTTGAATGGTGTTATATTAGTCAGATTAATAAGACACATCTGGTGATAAAGTGAAGGCTGCTGTTACAACATTTACCGCATTTATAGAGTCTAATGTCAAAAAACACTGTACTATCGGAGAAAAGAGTCACTGTGATGATGTACTATCGGAGAAAAGAGTCACTGTGATGATGTACTATCAGAGAAAAGAGTCACTGTGATGATGTACTGTCAGAGAAAAGAGTCACTGTGATGATGTACTATCAGAGAAAAGAGTCAATGTGATGATGTACTATCAGAGAAAAGAGTCATTGTGATGATGTACTATCAGAGAAAAGAGTCACTGTGATGATGTACTATCAGAGAAAAGAGTCACTGTGATGATGTGCTATCAGAGAAAAGAGTCACTGTGATGATGTACAATCAGAGAAAAGAGTCACTGTGATGATGTACTATCAGAGAAAAGAGTCACTGTGATGATGTACTATCAGAGAAAAGAGTCACTGTGGTGATGTACTATCAGAGAAAAGAGTCACTGTGGTGATGTACTATCAGAGAAAAGAGTCACTGTGGTGATGTACTATCAGAGAAAAGAGTCACTGTGATGATGTACTATCAGAGAAAAGAGTCACTGTGATGATGTACTATCAGAGAAAAGAGTCACTGTGATGATGTACTATCAGAGAAAAGAGTCACTGTGATGATGTACTATCAGAGAAAAGAGTCACTGTGATGATGTACTATCAGAGAAAAGAGTCACTGTGATGATGTACTATCAGAGAAAAGAGTCACTGTGATCATGTACTATCAGAGAAAAGAGTCACTGTGATGATGTACTATCGGAGAAAAGAGTCACTGTGATGATGTACTATCAGAGAAAAGAGTCACTGTGATGATGTACTATCAGAGAAAAGAGTCACTGTGATGATGTACTATCAGAGAAAAGAGTCACTGTGATGATGTACTATCAGAGAAAAGTCACTGTAATGATGTACTATCAGAGAAAAGAGTCACTGTGATGATGTACTATCAGAGAAAAGAGTCACTGTGATGATGTACTATCAGAGAATAGAGTCACTGTGATGATGTACTATCGGAGAAAAGAGTCACTGTGACGATGTACTATCAGAGAAAAGAGTCACTGTGATGATGTACTATCTGAGAAAAGAGTCACTGTGATGATGTACTATCAGAGAAAAGAGTCACTGTGATGATGTACTATCAGAGAAAAGAGTCACTGTGATGATGTACTATCGGAGAAAAGTCAGTGCGATTATGTTAATTTATCTAATCGCAGTTTTCTAATTTCCTATCATTTTCAAATCTTACAAATTTTTGTAAAACAATAATTCTAGAATAGCAACTAACCACACAAATGGTTATAAACTCTAATCATTTCCGATGCTGTACAAATATAATCTACATGGATTACCATTCATTTCCATACGAAGTATGTATCACCATAAGCGCTTTCTCCAATACCCCTTTCGCTTGAGAATTAGTATTTAAGGTATCATGTCACTTCAGTGGTTAATCAAATAGGCCCAAACTCTTAAAATGTGTAGGCCTAACCTCCTAAAATGTCTCCAGTTTTCAGCCATTCTCTCATCTGCTAATATTTGACTTAAAGGTGCAGGGACTGGAGAGAGAATGACTTGTCAGACCAAACGTAGCATAGATACATGAAATGCGTAGCATAGATACATGAAATGCGTAGCATAGATACATGAAATGCGTAGCATAGATACATGAAATGCGTACCATAGATACATGAAATGCGTACCATAGATACATGAGATACGTAGCATAGATACATGAAATGCGTACCATAGATACATGAGATACGTAGCATAGATACATGAAATGCGTAGCATAGATACATGAAATGCGTAGCATAGATACATGAAATGCGTAGCATAGATACATGAAATGCGTACCATAGATACATGAGATACGTAGCATAGATACATGAAATGCGTAGCATAGATACATGAAATGCGTACCATAGATACATGAGATACGTAGCATAGATACATGAAATGCGTACCATAGATACATGAAATGCGTACCATAGATACATGAGATACGTAGCATAGATACATGAAATGCGTAGCATAGATACATGAAATGCGTAGCATAGATACATGAAATGCGTACCATAGATACATGAAATGCGTACCATAGATACATGAGATACGTAGCATAGATACATGAAATGCGTACCATAGATACATGAAATGCGTACCATAGATACATGAAATGCGTACCATAGATACATGAGATATGTAGCATAGATACATGAAATGCGTACCATAGATACATGAAATGCGTACCATAGATACATGAGATACGTAGCATAGATACATGAAATGCGTACCATAGATACATGAAATGCGTACCATAGATACATGAGATACGTAGCATAGATACATGAAATGCGTATCATAGATACATGAAATGCGTACCATAGATACATGAAATACGTAGCATAGATACATGAAATGCGTACCATAGATACATGAAATGCGTACCATAGATACATGAGATACGTAGCATAGATACATGAAATGCGTACCATATATACATGAAATGCGTACCATAGATACATGAAATGCGTAGCATAGATACATGAAATGCGTACCATAGATACATGAAATGCGTAGCATAGATACATGAAATACGTACCATAGATACATGAGATACGTACCATAGATACATGAAATGCGTACCATAGATACATGAAATGCGTAGCATAGATACATGAAATGCGTAGCATAGATACATGAAATGCGTAGCATAGATACATGAAATGCGTAGCATAGATACATGAAATGCGTAGCATAGATACATGAAATGCGTAGCATAGATACATGAAATGCGTAGCATAGATACATGAAATGCGTAGCATAGATACATGAAATGCGTAGCATAGATACATGAAATGCGTAGCATAGATACATGAAATACGTACCATAGATACATGGAATATATACCATACCTATACCTAGGATATCATGTCAGCAGTGGAGTCACCATATCAAGTCAATATACTTATTGTATGTATCTGGGATACACATCAAATATATACCTAGTATACACATCATACGTTTTTTAGTAGGGGTTTAACGTCTGCTTCAGAACCAAAGGCAATATCGCTGACGTCAAAAGAGAATTAAATACAAGGAAACTGGAAGAAGCAGTCAGATAGGAAAGTGTCTCCATGAACAAAGTCACCTACCACACTTGGTGACAAGCTCATGGATGCAGAAAAGCTACTCCGTTAGTTACCAATAATGTTCACCATACCTTTGTTACATTTCTTTTCATTTCAATACAAATAACAATAAAACACAACCAATAGATTTCTTCATCGTATAATTTAACATATGAATTCGATATTAAATATTCTATGAAAGGCACTCGACCTACTGTCAATTAAAATAAGAGATATGTAAATAACACATAAATAAACATTATTTAGGAGCAACTTTCATTTTCTATCACTCACCAACCTTCAAAGTTAACTTTAACAATATTCGATCAATATAATGCGATTCTAATTTCGATATGGTATTGCTTAATATTTAGGAATAATCATTTTTGTAATAAAAAAAACACTGCTCATGATAAAATTGCTTATTTTATCTGGTTATTGATGGATTTTTTATAGTTAAACAGCAAAAGAAAAGTTGGCTATACCTTTATTTGAATGCATTAAAAATATATTCATAATAAAATATCTTGTTCCTCTTCATTCTTAATTAACATTCACAGTATACAATAAATTATCTAGGCTTTGAGAATTATATGCATTTTGTATCCGTGGTACATCATAAAATAAAACGAAGGCCTTATTTTGTATCCGTGGTACATCATAAAATAAAATGAAGGTCTTATTTTGTACCCGTGGTACATCATAAAATAAAATGAAGGTCTTATTTTGTACCCGTGGTACATCATAAAATAAAGACCTAATTTTGTATCAGTGATACCTAATAAAATAAAATGAAGACCTTATTTTGAATCCGTGGTACATCATAAAATAAAACGAGGGCCTTATTTTGTATCCGTGGTACATCATAAAATAAAATGAAGGCCTGATTTTTTATCAGTGATACATCATAAAATAAATATTTTGTATCCGTATGAAGACCTGATTTTATATCTGTGATACACCAAGAAAATAAAAAGAAGGCCTTTTTGTATCCACGATACCCCAAGTAATTAATGATTAAATGAAAGTAAGGCTGGCATCTGCACCAGTGACTGTTTTGCATATTCACCTCATGCAGTTCGCAATGTTACACAGAGATAATGGATCACGACGGAGGGTTATTACCACAGCAAACTCTTCTGTCTAGCTCATTTCAACCCCTAAAACACCGACTGTGCAGTTTCAGCTCCACAAGAAAACGTTCTCAGTTCAAACAGAATGCATTCAATGTAATAACTTTGTTCCTATCAATCGTTGGTACATACAATTTTGCACAGTATATTTATATGGTAAAAAGCTATGAACTGACAAAAGACCGTACAATTTATGCCAATAGTTTCCTAAGTATCGAATGTGTAGCGACTGCTCGACCCTCAGTCCTTTCGAGACCTAAATTTTGTCAGTGTGATTAGGGTTAACGTCTTGTAATTGGTACAGTACATAGGAGAAAGAATTTAAAAGAGACTAGTAGCTCTTAGTAATGAAAAAATATTTCTTCAACAGCGAGGGTATATATTGTACTCATTTGTGATAAGAAGGCGTTCTATCATTTTGTACTCAGTTAAAAATGACAAACAATGCAAAGAGACAGCGTAGTCATTAGCATAGCATCAATTGACTGTGTGGTCTATGGACTAGTTTGGGTATAGACATTTTTACATAGGAATAGTATAGCAAATAAGTGAACCTTTAATACATTTGATAATAAGGATAACGATAATTTTGTTCAAATTGAGCATCGTATTTTAATATGTATATAGTAACAGTAGGGAAGTTACGAGTTATCGACCAGTTCTTCATTTTCGATCATATTAAGGAAAATATATATTATTTGATTTTAACTTGTTATTTTAATTGGTATCCATGATACCTTCAGACATCATGGATACCAAATTACGGTTACTATATACCAATTAGAATTAAATTATATACATCATTCTAATGATCGAAAATGTGTAACTGATCGATAAATCGAAACTTACCCTAGTAAACCGTAATTTATATCATTTAAATTATACCTTCATGTAGCTATCATGTTTCAAACCTGAATCGTGTGTGTTTTCAGATGAATGAAACATGAAAAAATACTGCCGGAAAGTTAGCTTATTCTATATTTAAATGCATTGATTACTGTATAACATTAGCACCTGTAATTATAAAAAATATAATTATAAAATAGGTTCTAAATTTACAACATTAAAATATTTGTAGCCCGTAGGAATATACTTGATGGGTTAAAGTAAACAAAATCATTTAAAATATAAATAATAGAGTAGGGTAAGTGCTAAATTATCGGTCGCTGCCACATTTTCGGTCATATAAGAAAAAGTACACAAAATTTAATTATTAGACACCGTGTTTTTTTATTTATTTAGCGAGAATGTGTAACCGTGTGATACTTCTGAACTAACCCTACCAGTTTTAGACTTAGAAATTAGATTTTATAAATTACTTCTTGGCTAAAATGAAAAATCAGGATTTGATGATTTATATTGTTGCGCAGTATAAAATATATTTAGGCTATACATATTTTTAATTTAAACTTTAAAAGGAAAATAATTAAAGAATAAAATGTTAAAAATAAATGTAAATATATAAATATATAAAAACAAAAGTAAATAGGTACCTACCTATATGTAGGCTATATAAAAAATGAAATGTAGAAACAACTGTAATAATTAAACATAGAAGTGAATTAAATATAAAACGTATAAATAAATAATAAAAATAAATTTGAAATAAATAGGTAGGGATACAATTTTTTTAAATAAAAATCTATAAATAGATTATGAAGTACTCACCATTTTTACAGTCAGCTCTTTTTGTTCTTTTTAGTAACATTGGAAAGCAGTTTACAATCATCAGTTCATCACGTACAGGAACTTAATAAATAAATGTAAAAAGTTCTATCTGTAGCATAGGGGTAGTGGTGAGCTTTTTGTGACAACTCTGATGGAGTAGGTACTGAACACCTGAAAATGGGCAAACTATTTAGTTACCTATCCTTAAAATAAATATAAAATTAAAAACAATTTAGGTAGTTACCCATAAAAAAATAGTTACCATTGAAATAATTTATAAAAATATAAACAATACTATTTCTTATCCGGTAGAAAATTAACTACCTACCCATAAAATAATTTGTACCTAGGATCAAAACATTTAAATATATTGAAATTAATAAACCTAGCCTAGTTACCAACTTGCACCGAAATTTTACAACAAAAACATAAGTACCTAATAGAGAACCTAACAAAATTGATGGAAATTTAAAGAAAATTAGAAAAAAAACAATATTGCTTACGGTAAAGTGGAAAATAAAAAGATACTACACCTATTCCGTGTAGGTGGAAATGTGGTAGGTAATCGTTATAGTCTACGACGACGTTAAAAAGATTATTTGGATATGAAATTCCCTGCCTAGAGTCTTCACCAAAAAAAAGTTTAAATATAGATAGTTTAGTAGCCTAAGGTAGGTCATAGTAGGTACTCGTACACAACAAAAAGTACATTGACCCAGGTATGATAAAATGAAAAGTATCTAACAAATTAGTTAGGCCTAGCCGCCTAGGTACCTACCTACCATCTAAGTTAGGTACCTAACTTTGAAGATTCTCATTTTACTCAGGTACCTTTTAACATTAATTTTTCACAATTTAAATTACAACTTGTTACCCATAATAAATGTAGGTAACTATCACTAAATATGGCGGCCTAATCTTAAAATTCTTTAATAAATTGATTATTTGTGTTTAAATAATATAAGACAGCCCATCATCTTACCTCTCAGAGATGGTTAACATTTTCAAACATATAATTAGTTGTTTTTTCCGAAAAAGTATGATGAAATATTATCAATGATTGATTACCAATTCGGCAAATCCACAATACTCACAAATAAGTATAAATTAAACAACGTATAAAATATATTGGCAAGAATAACTAGTAGGTATATATGTATTAACTGGCCATTAAATAAATATAAAACAAAAGCCTAAGATTATTGATAAAATTGAAGTAAACTGTATTAATATAAGAAAATTCACTAGGTACTATTTCAAATATTAATTGATTCACAAAGAAAACTTATTGATAAATGAAATAGTAATATAATAAAAACTATTTGTAAATACTATATATGGAACTTAATTGCATGAAGAGAAATGTGGCAATAATTTTAGGTATCACCTCTAATTTTACATCTAGTTCGATTGCGTATCACAGTTGCACAACTTGCTAGTGATTTAATATCTAGTTCTACATCAATTAGAACTACAACAGATTCACTCAATATCTTATAATTACAGTGATAAAGTTGCTACCACTTGTATCTAATAATGCAGATAGTCTTGATAATAAATCCAACGCGATTTGTGAGAAATATATTCATGCTACGTCTACCTAAGTATGATGTTAACCTTGTCTGTGTCCTTGTCAAGAATCTACCCCCTGCCGATAAAGCATTGACCTAATCAATTGTCGTAGTGAACCACATGAACTAATACTACTCTCCAACGAACGTAAAAATGAAAGCGAAACTCTTGGAAAGTGGATGTGGCGTCAGTGTATAGGTAGGTAGTAGGTAATGGTTGCGTACTATCTCCTCAGTTTACGCCCTGAATTTTGGCGCCTAATTTCCAAAAGTTATATTATACCTACCTTCATATTCAGTAGATAGATAATACGTTTATTTTTATCATGTCAAATTAGTTTTATAATTGAGAAAGACTGAAATTAGATCTGCCAGAAACACCAGAGCGTACAGGAACCAATCATACCCCGAGGGAAATTGAAAGTACTCACGTACGAACGAACAGACTGAAATCCGATATGCAGGACTGTTTTCAAGGCACATTTTGTAGAGGTTTTTTGCTCCTTTGTTCAGAAGTGAAAATGATTTCAACTCGGTGCCACTTTTTAGTAACAGTTATGAGTTTATAATAATAGAATGCAAGAAGGTGTACGTAAACGTTCAATTAGTTGGTACCTTGAATCCTAGATGCTAGATTATCGACGTTGTAGAATATCTACTCCACATGGGAAGCGTATTTTTTAATCAACTTTCTAACCTCAAAAATGGAAATAAGCGTAAAATCAATTTCGAAAAAGTATCAGAAAGGGAGATTTGAAAAATGGCATTGATCAAATTCTACGAAACAATCGTAGCTTTTTTCTCAATCTTAACTTTTACTCCCACCATAAGTGCAGGAATTATCAGGAAAATCAATTCATACATCTGTATTATAAGTATCGGTTCATTCTTCTAAAATAGGAAGATTAGGATAATGTAGCAGTATACTCAGGCATGTAATTAAGATCACAGTACTAAGATAGTAGGTGTGAAACATAGGTCAATCAGAGATTTCTAAAGTTCAGATTGGTTCATGACCTCTATTAACGCCCACTTTCCGAGACAGAGAAAGTCATTTGATTAAGTGGTCTTCGTACTGTCGAACATGAAATAATAATCTGGTTTTTATCTCAATTTAGTACAAGAAATTGCCGCAATACCATAAACGGGTGATGGTGCCACACATCCGTTTGAACTAGTATACTAGATTTACATATCTAGCTTATCATTCAAGGCTAGATCTTTCAGGGTTACCTAGCTACTGAAATGTGTAAATATTCAACTTTATGTAGTATGCAAAAAACTGATAAATTAGAGAGATCATTATGCTAATTGGAATGATTATAAAGTGAACAATGCTGGGAAACAAAAAATCTCCATAAGTCTCTCATATACACACTGAACCAATTACCGAACTACTAAAAGAAGATAATGAAAATAGCTAAGCCTTCCTTATTTCAACATAGTAACGTCATATAAAGTTTAAGTGGTCACTGGTTCTATAGACGCAGGATTACGATAAAAATACCTAGATGTCAGATTATAATAACCTAGGAAGGAATTTAAGGATTCCATTGTTGATGAAATCGAAAGGGATTTGCTTGAGGAGACCTTTCAACTTAATGCTGTAGAGTTTTACCGTTGATTCATTGATAGTAAAGCCTGTTTGATAGATCTGCTATCTTAGACAGGTGGCATTATTTGAAATGTTTGAAATATTGAAAGGTTAAACCTGGACAAGATTGTTTGACAATCTGTTTTAATAGATAGGTTTGTTTTTGAACATTTTCTAAATTATCCTAAACCCAGTAATCCAAAGAATTATTATTGTGAATAAAATCTTTCGGTGAAAACAGATCAGACAAAAAGTGCGGGAGCAGAATATATTGTAGACCCTAGAGATGTAGAAAATGTTCCACATGACTTTCAAGTAGCGCACAAATCTCCATATAATTTACCTAATGCTCATCTCATGTCAATTCTATATCTATCGCATCTGCCAGTCCGGTTCCAATAGATCTTTTTTATTCACAATTTCTTTAAACCGTCCAAATTAGAGGCCTCTGACATCTGTAGATAGGTTTAGCAATGCTAGTGACGGGTAGCAGATGAACCAGGAGACAAGAGGAGGTTACACAAAACCCAGAAGCTCTTGTATGTTAATCACTCACTGTATATAATGGTTGTCAGCTTGATCCGGACTTCAGAAGAGTGAGAGTTATTGCCTACAGTCGGCTTAAAAGATTTCTATACTGAATTGCTATACTGAAATTGATTGAAAAGGTCAATTTTATGTTTCAATCATCTAAGAAATTATCATCAAGGTGTTATACTGTTCAGGTTGATAGAATTTTTTTAGAAGATTTTAGTCGATGTTGTAGAGTGACTGAAATTGCTGTGGTGCCATAGGCTATCTTTTCTATTTTTTTTTTCTCTGGCTTCGCTTTTTGTAGGTTAATACTTCACACTCAGTGGTAAAATTAACCAGCAATTGTTTCAGTAGGTCGTTATATATTAAGTTTCAGTTGGAGCTTTCTTCGTGGTTTTGAAACAGACACTTTTCATGACCTGGGGCACGAAAATTCTTCAATCTAAAACGTGAACTTAGGTACAAATTATAAGGATTACCTTAAATTTAGTGGAGACGAAGCTATTTATAATTTTCAGCTTTCGTAGATTTTGCTGTAGATTCAAGATTTAGGTACTTAAAACAAATTTTTACTAGTAACACCAGATCTAGCGAATCCCGGTTACAATTATACATGGCTTCAAATTTTATTTTAGTTGGAGATAAATAATGTAGTGTTTACTTTGAATTTAACCATAGAAAATTTGGGAAAATGTTAATTGAAAGATCCAGGCTACGGGGAAAAATGAGTTTATTGCAAAATGTTATAAAAGTATCAAACTAAGATCTAGGATCGTCAATCTGAATATAGCATAAAATTCGGTTCAATATATATCGTTTATATATTTATGTATGATTTTAAAGTTTTTGATACTATGTGTGCAATAATAAGTAAAACGGCTATAGTAGAGTTTTGATTATAAAAATCTTGTAAAACATTAAAAAAGAAGTAGGTATATGCTATCAAATAACATAGAGTTTATAGCAAAAGGATAAGAAATATTAGTGACTAGTCTTATTGATTTATCTAGCTACCATGCAAAAATTTACTTGGAGGGACCTTCAAATATAAGTTAGTATGGGCATAAATTATGAGACGCCATAAAATTAGCACAAACAGGTCTTATCTTCCTCCAATTCGAACAGAATTGAACCGAAATTTCGCTTTTTTAATCTACAGAATTGCAAAACAAACTTCCTACTTTATTAACAGAATCAACGTCAATTTTAAATTTTAAAAACTTTTCAAAGAATTTACCTTTACTGTTTTTTAATATTTGTAGATTTTTTTCAGTTAGGTTTCACAAGTTTTAACTTTCCCAGATCCTTAGCTGCATCTAATTTGTATTTTTAATTTGAATTGTATATGTTTTTAGTTCATTTTGTATATATTTTTTTCAAAAAGAAATAGATAAATAAAATAAAAGGACAAAGCTTAAAAACTGTATTCCGACTTTTTTCTCTCACTATTCATATGTCAAAAAACGCTCAATCATCTGAATTACTAGCAAATTTCACTGAATTAAATTCTTTTCAGTTTTCAATACCCTCGTAACTTTCTTTTCCTTCAAATCTCCATACCAATCTTTTTACTTTCTATTTCTCATTTACTCAGATTTAATTTCTTGGAATCCATAGCCTTTTATTTCTTCTTTAATTCTTTCACCCCATAAATTTGACATGAACCCCCTTGACCTTGAAAAAGAAAGCTATCTTATTTCCTTAATTATCTCTAGGTACAAAAAATGAAGAAACTATTCTACTTTACATACGAAAACCTATTTATGAATCACCTCTGGCGCAAACCCAAGTAGCCATTAAGCTAAGCGTATTTGGTAGCACTGATGACGTCACAGACCTCTAAACCAATCAGAGCTACCAACGTCATCATAGCAGAAAGGTTGAAAATAATCATAGCAATGAGGTCAGAAAAGTAGGTTTTATTGTGGCTATGCCATTTTGCCGGTGGCTATCATTACCAGTCAGGATTATACGACACTGGCATTGTAGCTACACTTTTCGGTGTCCTTTTTCCTTCGGTATAATGTATCCTTTTTATGGGGGAGGGGAGATATATGTGGGGGGAGAGGGGGGGATATGTCATTGAACTTTAAATCGTGTGAAGGAAGTTGTGGTGCGATTTCTTACGGTGATAACGAAACCAATCGGTACAGGTTTTAATCTCATTTGCATGTATTATAAAAATAATATATGCCTTTTAAACAGGGTTTGACTATTTTATATGTAGCCATTATATAAATAAAATCTTGATCTACTAATTTTGAGTGATCTAACTGAAGGATTAATAAATTAATAAATTTCTTTGGAAATAAATAAAATAAAGTTATAGTTAAACAAAGTTCTAAAATGATAATGAAAAGATTTCAGCCATTAAACTTTTTTATTTATTATTTATACGTACATACACAGACAGAATGTATAGGGTAAGTTCCGAGTTATCGGACACTTCCATAATTTCGATCATGCAATGATACTTTTTTTTACTTTGTTCTTACATTACCGAAAACATAGACCCGTTCAATAACTCCGAACATACCCTAGTATCTAAATAATTATAACATTTTTATTGATTAAAGTAATCATGATTGTATTTTATTCCTAATAAAAAGATAATGTAGAACAAATTAAAGTTTAATTAAGTTATTTAATATTAAATATGATTTATTATCACATATACTCTACCACGAATTTTTTCGATTAAAATCTATATTAGAAAATTAAAAGAAAGAAACACTTGCGCCAAGTTAATTTATGCTCGTGAATGCAGGAAAGATACTCCGTGTGATCACAGTTTCCAAGGATTAAAATTATCAAATTACAACAGTTTGAAGTTATTTTTCAATAATTCTATTTTTTATTAATAAAAAAGTAGATAACTTATCGGAAAATACTTTCCAACAACCATAGGAGTAGAATAATACTTAAATAATCTGAGTAAATTAAATAAAAGAACATGGAGTAAAATATACATACTATTTGGTAGATGAAATGGACACAGAAAGAGTTTAGCACTAAAAAATTGTAAACACGTGTTAAAGCATGTGCACACGTGTTCTAATACGTTTGCACGTGCTTTTAACAGGCCTAAGTGTGTGTTTAATACGTCTGAACGTGCTTTAACACGCTTGGCAGTGTTCTAACACGCTTAAACGTGTTTTAACACGCTTGAACGTGTTGAAACACACCTACACGTGTTTTATACGTTTGAACGTGCTCTAACACGTTCGATCCTGCCTGAACACTGTTCTAATTAGTTTGTCCTAATATTAATTTAGGTAGACGTTTCTATTTATTTCTACATTTTTTTAACTTTGAGGCACTTACAAAAAACCTTAAAATCTATTTGGTCGACATTCCTACTTATAGGGTAAATGGGGTAAATTGTGAGTCATCGAACACATCCATATTATCGTACATATAATTTAGCATCTTAATTCGTTCTATAAAGTTTTTACTATATATACGAAAATATAATGAAAACTATATAAAATAACTAATTAAATTATTGAATGTGTCCGATAATATGGATGCGTACGACAACACGTAACTCACCCCATTAGAGACAGTGAAAATAACCCATCAGCTACCCTGCACTGAGGGTCATTTCTGTGAGATTATTATTCATTATCACTAGTGTAGACTATTTCTATTTACAGTAATAAATATACGAATAGGGTAAGGGACCAATTATCGGTCAGATTCACATCTTCGGTCATGGAAGAGAAAAAAGTTATAATAATAATTTTTTTATTTTACTTGGTATCCATGATGCCTTCAAGTATCATGGATACCAATTAAAATTTTCAGGTAGCATGGATACCAATTAAAATTGAATAATAATTATTTTATAGTTTTTTCTTATATGATCGAAGATGTGAAGCTGACCAATAATTCGTAGATATAAGAATAGTTTAATGCACTAAGACACATTGGATAGTAATGATTATAATAGATAGAAAATTCATTTTCAATAATTAGAATTTATAAAAAAAAACATTGATTTGATAAAATAGAGTACAAACTTCTATGATGTGACAACATGATATATTTAAAAAATTAAAAGTCATTTTTGGGAAATATTTGAAAAATTTGATAGAATTCTTTGTTAAAATTTAAAACCTTTAATTGCACATGACATTATCCAACACAGGGACTTTTAATTGCATATAGACCTTTAATTTCACATAGACATTTAATTTCACATAGACCTTTAATTTCACATAGACCTTTATTGTCACATAGACCTTTAATTTCAAATAGACCTTTATTGTCACATAGACCTTTAATTTCAAATAGACTTTTAATTTCACATAGACCTTTAATTTCACATAGACCTTTAATTTCACATAGACCTTTATTGTCACATAGACCTTTAATTTCAAATAGACTTTTAATTTCACATAGACCTTTAATTTCACATAGACCTTTAATTTCAAATAGACCTTTACAAACCTTACTTGCACATAAACCCGATAAGTGATTATTCAAACAAGAACAGATTTTTCAATAATTTTTACCACCCCGTTCCTTGCTCAAAATTTGTGTGGACAACCTATTCTCATTTCTCCCAGAACTTCACCCCCCAGTCCTCCAGCTGCTCATCCCCCAGCACTATCACACTAATGAGACCAGCAGTCACCAGCCAAACCACAAGCAGGTACAGAGCCAGCATGAACTTTCTGAACAGGGCACCCTGTGAAAAAAAAGACAATATTAACATACACTAGTACAGTACCTGTTATTGAATCTAAATTATATTCGAATGAAATTATGTATAATGGATATACATATTCTGATTAAACAAAAAAAAAATATATATATATATATATTTTTTTTGTAAATAATTAATGTGAATTATTATTGTTGCCCGTAGTCATGATACTGCCACAAATGATTTGTTTCTCCTTTTAAAATGTATTTCTTAATAAAATGTGTGACACACGGACGGACGGACGCGGCTCTTATTATACCGGGTAACCAATAAAAACTGGTCGAAAGTAAATGCTTATAACTCAAAAAGTAATTAATGTAGAAAGGTAAAACAAAAATCACAAAAAAGAGTATATTCTCAAGTTATATTCGGTATACAACCAGTGCTTGAAATTCTTACCGCTGTGCTAAATACTGAGATTAATCCTTTTTTCAAAATTAGCGATTACTGCAACTAATATATTCTGGTTACTTCACGTATTACTTGCTTTAAGTCTTCAATCATGTTTGGTTTCAATTTGAATACCTTCTCTTTAACATATACCAGAGATAAAATCCAAAGGTGAAAGGTCAAGGGACTTAGTTGGACAGTAAAAACGGTTCGGTGCGAAATAATCTTGTCCTCGAAGTGATTTTTCAATCAGTCTACTGCAGACAAGAATGTGTATGCAGTTGCAGTGTCATAATGGAACCAAAAGTCAATATGACTGTCGTCAGTCATTACAGTATTTAACATTTCAATGTATTCGTCGGTGTTTACAGTACAAACATTTTCAGTCTCTACATCTTTAAAAAAATATGGACCATGCATGGCCTATGCGAACTCAAACCGCACCGAACTGTCACTCTCGCCGAGTGTAATGATTTCTCAAACACTTCATTTCTTGTCCATTTATTGAACAAATTCTTAACCATTTTAATTTTTATATCCTTGTTGTATTGAATGGCCTATTTTCTCTTAACTTTGTTGCAGAACTGCTTAAATGATAATGTTTAGCAATGAAAACACGCTATTCAATAGTTAGTTGCATATTGATTCATGAGGCTTGAATAAAATGTAATGACGAAATAACCATTATGTTTAATTAGGATATCTGTATCCCACATTAGATAGTTTTAATATCTTTGATATCAAATAAAACTTGAGAATATACTCTTTTATGTGATTTTATAAGCATTTACTTTCGATCAGTTTTTTATTGGTCACCCGGTAGTATAGATTGATGAACAAATTTGTAGGTTGAATTTTTTTTGAAAAAACAACAAATATTTGATGATGAACATCTATTCTAACTAGATTATGTGCACTCGGTAGAGCACATACCTTCGCCTCCGCTTTGACCCGTTCTCTCCCAAAATTTAAGAAACTGCTTACTGGATAATAATTAATCGTCCCACCACATTTCAGACAATTTGGTACAATGCTTTTTGAGTTATTGAGTTATAAATGACCTTGACCTTTCTTCCGATAGCTAGCTCCCAAAATATAACAAAATGGTTCCTGTATATTGACCAATCGTCCCACAAAGTTTCATTCAATATGGTGCAATCCTTTTTGAGTAATAAATGACCATGACGTTGATCTTTGACCAGGTTGTACCCAAAATTCTAGCAGCAGGTCACTGGACATTGACCAATCGTTTCACTAAATTTCAGGCAATTTGGTTGAACACTTTTTCAGTTAAGCGAATAACAAGATGATAAATAAATAAATTCCGATGAAAATATGACCTTCCCGCATTCTGCAAAGGTAATAAATTATAAATATTCATGGAGCAATTACGGTTGCATTTCTATAAAATAGTAAAGCAAATATTTTTTAAAACTAAAAAATGTATTCTGGTCCATTAACATAACTAGCTTAAAATCTGGTCCGTTAACTTTACTTGCTCCAAATTCATATTTGATTCATCTACCGTTATCCGATAACATCCCTCCTTCGTTGACATCAAAAGGACGCTAAGGATACGCCTACTTAATAGATTTAACAATTACATGGTGTAGGGTAAGTTACGAATTATAGGTCAGTTCCACATTTTCGATCATATAATCTATGTAAATGATAATAATTTTATTTTAAATTTAATTGGTATCCGTGATACTTACCAATCAGAATAAAAATATAATACTAATATGTTTTTTCTTATATGACTGAAGATGTGAAAGTGACCGATAATTCGAAACTCACCCTACCACATATGGTACATGTTACTCACGGGTGCATCCCTGAGAATAGGTTCGTCATGTCTGTCGAAGTCTTTCATAGAGCCAACCTGCTGCTTAGCTTTGTTGTCGCTGATGCACTCGCCGATCTGAAAAAATATATCATGAATCACGGAAAAAACAGAATATAAAGAAAAAATGATAACCAAATTTTACTATTCTAAAATTTTAAGATATTTAAAATACTTTAAAGGTCCTCTCCAGGCTCCGGGAAAAAAATGAGTTTATTACATAATATTGAAGAACTAAGGTCTACGATCATTATTCCGCAAACCGCATACAATTCGGTTCAGTATATATTTTATTATTTGCTTTTAAAGTTTTTTAATACTATGTGAGCAACAATCGAGCGAATCTCTAACCTGACGCTGAGAAAGAAGATTGTACACTCTTTGTTTTGATTTCAAATTTAGATTTTTAAACAAACAATGCGTTTTTTGTCTTCTTTTAAGATATTAATTGTTTCTAAAAGTATATAAACGTTTCTATAATAAGTTCATCCACATTTAAACCTTTAAAGGAATATTAAATAGATTTATTAAACCAAATACCTAGTTGACAATCAAAACAAATGGTGTACATTCTTCTTCTTCAGACTGAAAATTAGAGAGTCGGAAGTAGAGTAGGTTTTTTAGAGTTTGGATTATAGAAATCTTTAAAAGCAAATAAAATTGAAATTATGCTATCAAATTTCATGGGGTTTGCAGTAAAATGATAAGAAACATTAGCCTAGTTGATTTAAGCAATAAAAAAATTTGCTTGGAGGGGACCTTTAAAGATGTTTTCGGAGCGGTCAGAATAACAATCAGTTAGATCAGAGTCTGTCAAAAAGGTTGTCAGATGTTTCGTTTAAAGACATTACGTCGAAAGGACGTTTTCATCTGTTTTCATAAAGATTATATTAGAACACTGTAACATGTGTGTAAAAAGGGGGGCGTTACAACAAACTAGCGGATACAACAACCGACATAACGGCCGTTTAGTTGAGTGCGTTAACATCTCCTTTACTAAAATTCGTCGAGGAATCATCCTGTTGACGGAAGGTCTTTCGACGAAACGTCTGCAGAAGCTATCCTGCGTTCCCTAAGACCAAGGACTCACCGACAGCAGGATGTGGGTGAGGACATGGTACCCAATGAAGACTATCATCAGCCACCAGGTCCAGCGGGGAATACCATGAAGATCCAGACCGTAGAAGATGGCTGTGAGACCAAGAATCTGAGCAGCGTTTCCGACGAACCAATGAACCCAGTTGAACACGCTACGATTGGGGTTGTCAGGCTTGCAGCGGAACAGAGCCATGAAGGGTTGGATGAAACACAGAGCTTGAGGGAAAAGTAGAGAAATTTACATTGAAACAAAAACATAATTTTGTTTATAGCTACATTTAAAAAAAAATTATGTAATTATATGTTTGTAAATAAATAAAATTTTCAATTTTCTTTCAAATTTTTCCATTAGTTAGCTAAAAACAAGAAGACAATTTTTCTAGAAGAATAAAACTTGACTTAAAATAAAACCAAAACTACATTACAAAGAGTTGGAGGCTCACCAATGCTGACGATACCAATGTAGGCATGGGGATTAACGTTGGCTTTAGTTCTAGTCCAACCCTCCAAGTGAACCGCCATAATCACGAAACCTGCCATGGTTAGGGCCCAGGTAAGACCCATGAAGAGGCGATGGAACTGAAAGAAGGGTACGTTAGTTAACAGAATGGAATATAAATGATTAGTTCATAAGTTAATTACTCTTGTGTTTCAACCTTTCAACATCCACAAAATCTCGTCCCAACATCCACACAATCACACCAC
This sequence comes from Caprella mutica, assembly GCA_947561585.1. Lineage (NCBI taxonomy): Eukaryota > Metazoa > Arthropoda > Malacostraca > Amphipoda > Caprellidae > Caprella > Caprella mutica. Next base: position 39,310 of record CANNZV010002481.1, read on the forward strand.
ACCCTAATTGGCCTCATCGGCTTTAGTTACCCACATGGAACCACTGGTCGATACCGCAAGTCTTGTGTTGCCGCCATGTCTGTTTGTAGTACCGAGCCAAAAGCATCCCGGTGGAGGCAGCTCCAACCCACGCAGCTACCATGAAGCAAGCGTGGAGGATCACCATGATGGAGTTGGAGAGCCCCAATGGATCGTAAGAATCCATGCCGGTTGCACTGGCGGTAGCTCCCTTGTCGGAGTGGAAGGTGAGTAGTCCAGCTGTTTATAAAAGAAAATATAAAAAACGGTCACAGGTGATTATGACGTCATATGCTATCTACCTAGTCGATGATGACGTCACACACTATCTAGTCGATAATGACGTCACTCCTCACCTTCATTGAGAGGTCCCGAGGCAACCATTAGGTGGAATTCTCCTTCGTCCAGATCAAAAGGCTGGCCGTTTATATCCATCTTGGTGTTTCTGTTGTAGCGGCAGTAGAGTTTACCATCTACTTGCTGCATCTCGAAGTTGTAGAGTCCTTCTGTTTGCTGTAGAAATAAATAGGGTTGTAGTAGTTTTATTAACTTTCTATTAACATTTTATAACAAAAGGCATTTCAATGCAGTTTTCAGCAACAAATACGGTTGGATTTCAGCTATCCAAAAATTGAATCAAAAATCTCCAAGATTAAATAAATCATCAGCTGAATAGATGTTAATGAACTGTGTTTCTGTTCGAGTGATTCACCCCCTTATGGTTCGGCAAACTGGCAAACACTAAGTTCTAGTGACTAAATAGAATCACAATAACTATACAGTGTTAATCTACATACCAATAGCATCATACTTATGAAGTAGAAGTCAGCTACACACATTATCACATTAGGTTAAACAAGTTTCCTCACTTAATATTAGGTACAAATTAGTTAACTAGCTTAATATTAGGTACAAATTAGTTAACTAGCTTAATATTAGGTACAAATTAGTTAACTAGCTTAATATTAGGTACAAATTAGTTTACTCGCTTAATATTAGGTACAAATTAGTTAACTAGCTTAATATTAGGTACAAATTAGTTAACTAGCTTAATATTAGGTACAAATTAGTTTACTAGCTTAACATGAAGCAAAAGTCAGCTCCCGAGGCCACATAACTTTACTCACATCAACGAAGAATTTGTTGGTTTTTCCTTCATTCCAAGTCATGACGACATCGACCACACCGTTGAATGTTCTACATGCAACCACGCTATCACTACCCTGGAAAATTAAAAAAAATGAACAAGGCCTGCTGAAATGAATAAATTACTATTATATTATCTACACTGAAATAAGCAAAAGGAAGTATATAAAGAGATTTTAGGAATTTAGTGTTACATTGCCCGAAAAGTATTAAATACTTACATATTGGCTTGAACTCTTATTATTTTATAATAAGCTTGTCCGTCTATGAGCTTATATAGTGCTGGACATTTTCCTTTATCATTCAATGAAATGTTACTATGTTTACAATAAAATAGTGTTGCACACCACTCCACCACACTCACCATTTTACTATCGAAGGACAGTCCCCCGGCGACGTAAGCATTCGGTGTGTTGGGGTTCACATCCCCCATAATTTCGAAGGTGTAGTCCTGGTCTACTTTGGTGTAGGTGAAGAGACTTTCGCAACTGTGGGGGGAATTGAGATATAATGGGGGTAGTGGAGGAGATGAGTCTCACCTTCCAATGGCAATGTCAAGAAATTATTGAAAGAATATCAGTTAGTTAAGGGAATATAATATTTATTTATTTTTAGCATAGCTTGAGCAATTCCCGTATAATTGGATGATTCCACATCTTTGATCATGTAAGTAAAAAATAATAGCTATTTAAAGAACTTCACAGAGGAAAAATAAAGTACCCAATCTATATTACAAAAAATGCGGTCAGTTTTTTATATATATTTTTTTTTATTTGACCAGCATTGCTTTCCACCACCATTTCTTCTTCTAACTCACTTTTCTTTGGCTTCACAACCAGATGGTAGTCCAAAACAACCTTTGTTGACTCTGCAACCGAGGTAGATAGGGTCCTGAAACATTGAGGTACATATAAGAAAAACCTCACTTATGGTGATGTAGCTACTAGATAATCTTTAAAATATGACCTAAATGAGGAGTTAATTTTAGTAGTAGATAACCAATAGTTGTGCTACTTTAGCATGAAAATCTATTAAATAACGATCATCCGTTTTAACAACAGGGTTGATGAAGAACAATTTATTATTGGTTCTTCCAAAATAAATTTTTCATTTAAAATCTTCAACAATATACTATTATAGACAAATATTGCAAAATAACTGAATATAAAAAAGCATGTGTGAGAAAAAGGAAATAATTCAAAATATCAAAGCAGGAGCTACAGTGAATACCACTAAAATTAAACATTTTTATGAAAAATTAATTGAAAAAAATGGAAAAAAATTGAAATTTTTATATAAATATTTCATCGTATCTAATTTTTCAAAAAGGATGAAAGTTTTTTATCATCTTTCAGTCCCTGTATCAGTTCTTTGACTAACAAATTGGCTGAATTGGCTAGTTTCCTTGACAGGGGTCTGTGGTTTGATAGCAGGAACTTGTGCACGGTTGGGTTTGTTTCGGTTACGGAAACCGGAGAGAAGACCGCCTCCGCGATTGTTGCCGCTTCTTGGTGCTTTCTAATTTAGGAAACAAAACACAAAAAACACGTAAACAAAACACAAACAAAACAGTAAAAAAAATCCCAAAAGGAAAATAACATAAATTTAGTAACATAAGCCAACATAAAAAAATGTCAAAGATGTCAAACCACAATAAGAAATTCCACTTGAACATGCGAGTAATGCAGTCCACCTAACTGACAACAGTCCACCTAACGGACAACAGTCCACCTAACGGACAACAGTCCACCTAACGGACAACAGTCCACCTAACTGACAACAGTCCACCTAACTGACAACAGTCCACCTAACTGACAACAGTCCACCTAACTGACAACAGTCCACCTAACTGACAGCAGTCCACCTAACTGACAGCAGTCCACCTAACTGACAGTAGTCCACCTAACTGACAGTAGTCCATCTAACTGACAGTAGTCCATCTAACTGACAGTAGTCCACCTAACTGACAGTAGTCCACCTAACTGACAGCAGTCCACCTAACTGACAGCAGTCCACCTAACTGACAGCAGTCCACCTAACTGACAGTAGTCCACCTAACTGACAGCAGTCCACCTAACTGACAGCAGTCCACCTAACTGACAGTAGTCCACCTAACTGACAGTAGTCCACCTAACTGACAGTAGTCCACCTAACTGACAGTAGTCCACCTAACTGACAGTAGTCCACCTAACTGACAGCAGTCCACCTAACTAACAGCAGTCCACCTAACTGACAGCAGTCCACCTAACTGACAGCAGTCCACCTAACTGACAGCAGTCCACCTAACTGACAGCAGTCCACCTAACTGACAGCAGTCCACCTAACTGACAGCAGTCCACCTAACTGACAGCAGTCCACCTAACTGACAGCAGTCCACCTAACTGACAGCAGTCCACCTAACTGACAGCAGTCCACCTAACTGACAGCAGTCCACCTAACTGACAGCAGTCCACCTAACTGACAGCAGTCCACCTAACTGACAGTAGTCCACCTAACTGACAGTAGTCCACCTAACTGACAGTAGTCCACCTAACTGACAGTAGTCCACCTAACTGACAGTAGTCCACCTAACTGACAGTAGTCCACCTAACTGACAGTAGTCCACCTAACTGACAGTAGTCCACCTAACTGACAGCAGTCCACCTAACTGACAGCAGTCCACCTAACTGACAGCAGTCCACCTAACTGACAGCAGTCCACCTAACTGACAGCAGTCCACCTAACTGACAGCAGTCCACCTAACTGACAGCAGTCCACCTAACTGACAGTAATCCACCTAACTGACAGTAATCCACCTAACTGACAGTAATCCACCTAACTGACAGTAATCCACCTAACTGACAGTAATCCACCTAACTGACAGTAGTCCACCTAACTGACAGTAGTCCACCTAACTGACAGTAGTCCACCTAACTGACAGCAGTCCACCTAACTGACAGCAGTCCACCTAACTGACAGTAATCCACCTAACTGACAGTAATCCACCTAACTGACAGTAATCCACCTAACTGACAGTAATCCACCTAACTGACAGTAATCCACCTAACTGACAGTAATCCACCTAACAAACACCAGTGACCAATGTGCAATAAAGAGTTTTTGCAAAATTGAGTAAATAAATTTAATTTCTTATATCAATATTCTTGCAAAGGCCTCACTGTTAGTTTTGACACAGAAAAACCTACTGCGCTCAATCTAAAGATTGTATAACATCTTTGCCATTTTCAGAAAACACATATAAACAAACAAACATATAAAAAACACAAGTAACTTAAAAAATCGAACAAAACCAACAAAAAAGCACAAAAAGTGTACAAACAGAACTACGTATGTGTGGTCTTACGGTCGTAGCTGAAGCAGTTGTAGTAGGAGCAGCAGGAGGAGCCGTAGTAGCGGCAGTAGGAGCAGTAGAAGCAACTACTGTCACCTTCTCAGATATGATACCAGTCCAGAAAGTAGAGAAGTCCTGGACTACAGTAGCTCTGGAAAAAATTAGTATAAGTTATATGATGAGTAGTTTTTCAGTTAATATTTTTTCAGTTAGCTTAACTTTCTAATTTAATTTCTATCTTTCAGGATTAATTAGGTCATATTTGTATTTTAATCAATTTAACGTTTGCAAACGAATCAAAGCCACTATCGCTGATGTCAAAAGATAGTAAAGTACAAGAGACTGGAAGAAGCTGTCAGAAGGGAAAGTGAACCAAGTCAACCAATCTGAGATTTTTTCTAAAATTATAAAAACATTTTCAAATCTTACAAATATATCTTCGTGTACCCAGACCAATTTTAAAATATCTACAGTCATTAAAATTAGTAAAGTTTCTTCTTTGAAAATTAGTAAATTGTGAGAAACTAATCACACTTTCTTTTAGTTAACTAAAATTACCTGAAAGTGACATCCCCACTGAACGAAGCTGGAGCGGACCACTGGACCACAACTTGGTCCTTGTCGGCAGCAGATTTATGGGTGATGGAATTCTGAAAAAAGAGCCATGGATAAAAAAAAATTGAACATTAAAACTAACAAAGGTGGTTAGGTATTTTTTTCTATATTTAAATTAACCAGTATAATGAATTAAAAAAAAATGCAAGATACTCAAATCAGATATCGAGATAACAAAAAATAAATATAATAGTAAACGTATCTCTCAAAGTAACATTTCCATTCATATCATTATTAATAATAGACATCGTATCTAGGATACGATGAGACACGAATGTATGATAATTATTAGGTACTGTATCCGCAATTGCGTCACGATGACGTCATCGAATAAATTAAACACTGGTAGTTACCTACTTAAAGAGTGTTTAACGTCTGCTTCGGAAAAGGCCATGTCTCTGACGTAAAAAAATAAATTAAATACAAAGGACTGAAAGAAGCAGTCGGAAAGGAAAGTGGCTCCATGAACAAAGTAACCTACCACTAGTCTGTATCGATGCTCAGGGGTTCAAAAAACTACTCCATAAGAGGAAAATGAAGAGGTGATAGTAAATGAAGTCTACCTAACACAAAATCTAAGACCTCGTAGTAGAAGAGCATAACCCTAGCGCTATCCTCTAAAACTGCAAGTAGCGTTAAAAAAATTATAAACATGGTAAAAATTTAAAGACAATCCATAATCCAAATTACAACAGTTCGGGGCCCAAGGGACGCCACCCCCCTTCTATTCACCACAGACAGCTTTAGGATAGAGCTCCTGGGGGCTGATTCATATTAAACTATTCGTTTCCAAAACATTTTGTAACGAGATAATTATACCACATTTTCAATCACTTTATACTATCTTAAAACAATTCTAATTACATATTTCAATATCACTTCAGATTAAAGCTTTAATTAATTAATCATTTAACCTACATTACAGTGACGAAAGAAACAGCAATGTTATACCTACTAGAAGTGAACATTAATTACTTAAAACATTTGGTAATAGCGGTGTGATTAATAATACGTGAGACCTTAAGGGTCATATTCATATGTTTTATTAGAGGATTATGAGCTTTAAACACTTCTATGATAATTGTAAACTTGACCCTTAACTATAAGGGTCAGTTCTGAGTTATCGGACAGTTCCACATTTTCGATCATAAGAAAGAAATATAATAATCATTTATTTTTATACGGGTACCATGGATAAGAGATAATATAAAAGTTTTAAAAAATTGCTTGCGTGATCGATAATGTGGAACTGTCCGATAACTCGGAACTTACCCTACGTGGTATAAATATATGAGACATAGTAACAATTTTTTAAAATTATGTCTTATAAAATTAATTGCATATTTAAAAGCACGATTTTTTAATTAAGAAGCATTAGATTTCAATGTTTAAGTAAAATAACTCAATTCTAAACAACTAGGAGTTAAATTTTGAAGTTTGTTTTTTTAATTTAAAAAAAGGTAACTAAAAGTCAAAAATTAATTTATTTAAAGCAAAATCAGTATTTAACTACCGTATCAATATTAATTATCATTTAAATATCTACATAAAAAACTTCATGCAAGCTATTTAAACAACTAAGACAGGTTGGTGATAAACACCAAATACTAAAGGTTGAGAACACCAATACTGGTTGACTCAATATAACAACGTAATTAACTAATTCTAAATACCTTCAGAACCTTCGACTGAACATTTCTAACCAGTTAAAGCATACTTCACAATCACCTTACCCGTTCACCTTCGAAAAACTAACCCAAGCAAAACAATTCACCTCACCAAAAAATGGAAAAAAATTGAATATCACAATGACTAAAACTCGTAAGAAAATAATATAAGACGCATAGAAATGAATGCGTAATAAATGTTATTTCACTGCTTTTTATTGGTATCCATGATACTTAGTAAAATAAGTAACAATAAAAGGTGTTTTGATATCTGCAGGTATCATGGATACCAATTAAAATAACGAGTTCATGAAGTCAATTTTTTTATCACCATTGATTGAATATTGGAAAAAAAATGTTTTCTTATTGGATAAACATCTTTGAGGCCTTAAACCAACTTAGTAAATAAGTGATGGAATATTGACGGAATAAAGTATATTATAAATGAACATTAGAAGTAGTTTGGATAGACAATATACCTACCTATATATAATATTGGGAAATAATATATAAACATAAGGAAAATAGTTTATTAAAATTGTTTGAATTTTATTATCATTATGGTTGGCATTGATGGAGAATCAATATTATAGAATCTATAGATGTCAATTAACAGTAAATATTTACATTAGTAGCAAAAATATAGTGTCAATTTATATGCTGTACAAGCAATAACATCGTCAGTCAATTGAATAAGCAAAATGCATCACCAATGCCTATTTATATCACTCAGTAAATGTCACCAACAAATGGGTTAATGTCAGACATTGGAATTTCGTGGAATTTATGAACAGACTTTGTGGAATTTATCAATTAAATTGATTTTAGGACTAGAATTTGTGGAATTTATGAGTAAAATTCCTGAAATTCAGGAATGGAATTTGTGGAATTAAAAAATAGGTTCAATCACTCAGTCGAAAAAGTATTCACAACTGTACAAGTCTGCAGTCTTTATAAAAACTAAATGCCATATCGTTAATTAATATGTCCTTTGGATTAAATATTTAAAATGAGTAGCTTAAAGGTCCCCTCCACTCAATAAACTAAAAAGTTCTAAATTTGAAAATTAAGGTTATAAAACACAGCACAGTTAAAAGAAAAAGTTCTATACCACTGTAAGTTGCATTGATATAAGACCTTTAAATTAATGTTGAATGTACACTAAATGTTGTTTTTAATTTAAATATTTAAATAGAAAGAGTACCTTTTGTGCTTACCCTGTACACTCTCACATTATCTAAATAAACTGCACAGTCGATAAGAATGAAGTCACTAACTACCTGCAAACAAAGTGAACAGCTCTGCAAATTGACACAGTGATTGGTATAGTGCTGTCAGAGGGATGACTATAGCCAATGTATAGTGATAGTGTGATAGAAGTAACTATAGCCAATGTATAGTGATAGTGTGATAGAAGTAACTATAGCCAATGTATAGTGATAGTGTGATAGAAGTAACTATAGTCAATGTATAGTGATAGTGTGATAGAAGTAACTATAGTCAATGTATAGTGATAGTGTGATAGAAGTAACTATAGCCAATGTATAGTGATAGTGTGATAGAAGTAACTATAGCCAATGTATAGTGATAGTGTGATAGAAGTAACTATAGCCAATGTATAGTGATAGTGTGATAGAAGTAACTATAGCCAATGTATAGTGATAGTGTGATAGAAGTAACTATAGCCAATGTATAGTGATAGTGTGATAGAAGTAACTATAGCCAATGTATAGTGATAGTGTGATAGAAGTAACTATAGTCAATGTATAGTGATATGTATAGTATATAGTGATGTGTATTGTATAGTGACTGTGTGATAGAGGTTACTATACTCCAATTGTATATTGTATAGTGATATTAATGTTAGAGAGGTAACTATACTCCTGGTATAGTGGTAGTGTGATGAAGGTATCCAGGCAGAACGTTATGGTTGGGTTATAGAAGATTAAGAAAATATATTCTTTTATGGCCCCACCATAACTTCAAGATTCCAAAAACGTTTCATAATCAAGACCAATCATGAGCGAACGTGCAAGAAACTATCCCTACACACAACGGGCTGTCGATTCGATGGAACAATCCATTGATTCGATATCCCAGGCAATCGAAAAGAAATCGAATCGATATACGTTGTTTATAGGGGTTATTTCTCTTGAACATAAAAAACGCTCTAATTTGTTTTTATGATATTTTATATAAAAAAAATATCAAACACAGTGAATGGTCAACAGTACCGATACCTTTTTCTACGACAGTACATACACATTATCAGTAGATAAACAAGTCACGTGGGCTTTTACTTCTACAGTGATAGAACATGTACCTATTTTATCGTGTGTAAACATACTTAATAGAATACATAAAGTATCAAGAATTAATTAGTATTAATTAATTATCGGTCGGTAAACAGGTTTTGTTATAATCACTATAACAGGCACTTGTAGAGCGCATACTTTCGCCACCACTTCAATCGACCTTGATCTTCACCCAAATCGCTCCCAAAATCTAATTAAATGGCAGTCAGAAAGGAAAGTGATAAACATGATTAAAACCGATCCAAATTACAATAGTTCGGGACCCCTTTCTCTTCCATTCACCACCAACAGGATAGAGAGCACCTGGTGACTCTGACGTCAAAATGACGCTAAGGACACGCCCACTCACTAGATTTAATATTCAGTTAGGTACACATTGTTTCTACAGCACCAAAGAACTCTTACAGTTCTCTCTGCTAATTATAAATGAGCCACTGAAGTGTATAGGTACAGTTATTAATGACACAATTACAAAGGAGACGCTGGAAAGAGCTGGTGCATGGCCCTATTACACGGTGTATATATTCGCAATCAATATTGCTATTAATTCCGTTAAGTCATTCTTAAAATTGAACATTAGGGTAAGATTTTAGTCATCAGACTCTTCCTAGTTTTCGATCATGAAAAAGAAAGTATATGATAACATTTTTCTATTCATAAAATACTCTCCACTTTTAAAAATATACTAAATAACCTCCCTGTTTCAAATTAAATGTAATTCATTATAAATATAATATGATCAATATGTAACACCCTGTACATTCCTAAGTACACTGAATGTGGCCTAAATTCTAGGAGCAGCTTGGAACTGACAATGGGTATAGCTCGAGGTTACTGGAATGGCCTTGAAATCTTAACAGTACCGTAAGATATTCCTTGTATAGCCTGCCTGTAGACAGACTGTAGCCTCTAAAACTGTAGATATCCTTGTCTGTATAAACAGTTAAAGGGTAAACTAAGTTTATTAGGTGTTTAACGTCTGCTTCGACCGTTTAATTGATCATATAGCTGACGTCAAAAGGAAATTAAAAACAAGGGACTGGAAGAAGTAGTCAGAAAAGAAAGTGGCTTAGTGAACAAAGTCACCTACCACCTTCAATAAAAATGCTCATGGATGCAGAAAAGCTGCTCCGTGAATGCAGTCACTTACCAAGGAATGTGACGAAACGGAACACAAGCATCTGTGGTTTTCGGATGGAAGAGGAAAATGAAGAGCTGGTAGTAAAATGAACCCTACGAGCCTACCTAACACAAAATCTAAGACCTCGTAGTTGAAGAGCATAACCCTAGTATCCTCTAAAACTGCAAGTAGCGTAAAAAAAATGATAAACATGGTAAAAAAAATCATAATTTAAATCACAACTGTTTGGGGGGGGGGCAAGGAATGCCACTCCCCTTCTCTTCCATTCACCACAGACAGCTTCAGGATAGAGCCCCTGGGGGCACTGAAGGGTTAAAACAACCACCAACAGTATGTGGTAAACATACTATAGAATTATTGAGGAACAGATTACTCAATATTATGATGTATGTTATCGATCACACCAGAACTAACCGATATTTATCGTGAATAACATCGTCTATCTTCATTGAACACTTTAGAGAGTGTTACAGTTTAAAAAAATAACGGACAGTATAATTTACAGTTGTTATTGCTTATAGAAAGGGGCTTTTTAAAACCCCTTTTCGCGAACACACTAAAATTATCCCATGAATTACACACGAGAAATAAGTTCTCGAGTTTAATTCCCTGGACCAATCATTGCTTCTATAGGCCAACCCTTTAGTTGAAGGGCACAAACAAATTAGAATATTGAGGGCAACACCGATCACTGTCATGGAATGTTATGGGACTTAAGCCGTAAAAAGAATTAGGCTGCAAAATGACTTAAGTCGCTTAAGCCACGAAATGATTTAAGCTGCAAAATTACTTAATATATGTATTGATTTAACGTCTGCTTTGGAAGCGAAGGCCATGTCACTGACATCAAAGGAAATTAAATACAAGGGACTGGAAGAAGCAGTCAGAAAGGAAAGTGGCTCCATGGACAAAGTTGCCTTTGCTCATGGATGCAGAAAAGCTACTCCGTGAATACAGTCACTTACCAAGGAATGTGACGTAAGGTGAAAATGGTTTAATCAATACAGGTAATTGGGGAGTCAATCGAGTCTTAGGTACACACCTGTGACTCAGTATGGATTATACATGAGAGTCATGGGGGTATGATATGCATTGACGAACACATTTGACATACCGATCAACAGTCATCTATTTGCTAAGTGCATAAAGTTGAGATATGCACACTAATAAAATAGAGTATATATTCTTTTATGTTTATGAACTTTCATAAAACATACATATAAAACTATCTTTATAATATAAAGCAACTGTATAAGGATATAATAAATATTATCGTATCTAGGATACAATAAATATTATGGTATCTAGGATACAATAAATATTTACGTATCACAGATACAAAGGAATTTATACACTTTACTTGCTAGGAAAGTGCAATAATAAAAGGTACTATCACCACATAAAGTTTCTACAGAGTCACTATATTTGGTGGTGACGGTACGACAAGCGGAAAATAGGAAGATGCCGGACGCATTTCTAGGAAAACAGAAAAGTAACGAACTAAAATATCTTTTCCTAATCTAACTGTAAAAATACTAAGCTATATTTACACATAGTATAAATTACAAATATATTCATTCATAAACTTATATACAATATATTTATTCACATCACGTTACATTAATTACTAATTACAATTATTAAAATTTAGAAGAATATATGAATAACTCGTGTTTTTAATGAATAAATGATATATTATCAAAGAAAAATAGTCTTTTTAATTTTAATATTAATTTTCGGTAGTCATCATTAAGATTTGTTTCGAGTTATAGTACGGTTCCACATATTCGATCATTCATAAAAAGAATATTATAAAAGTTAAATAAATTTTCCTATATGTTTGAAAATGGGGAGCCGCACAATAACTAGGAAATATACCTGAATATACTCTCAGGACTAAAAAATGGTCTATAATAGAGTATAGTGCGCAATATCCTGTTTGTGTGTTAGACCAATTGAACCTATGCCTTATTGGTGATAAAAAAAGTAAGAATGTTCAACATATTAAATTGTTATAAATTTAAATTATTTTTCCTGTTCAAAATGAAAAAAAAATTTTTGGTTATATTTTAAAATATTAATAGAATCCTAATAAGGCTTTAGTAAAACTATCAAATAATTTAATGGAAGGTAACCTTCAGCACCTTCATGCAATGAAGTCCCAATAGCCTTCATATGAATAACACACACCCCATTACGTCATAATGACGTCACAAGCACTTCTCCTTCTATAAAGTTCTAAAATTTTACATTTTTTATCTTTTTGTGAAATGTTGATTTTGAAATTGATCAAATTTGCATTTTATAATATAGCACAAAATAGTTATATTGAATATAAATTTACTAAATTTATAATATGTTCATTTAAAATAAATATTTTACATTTGAAGAAACCATTATTTTTTAAACTGCAAAATTTATTTTCTATTTTTCTAAGAATTATCTAGCAATTCATCCGGATATTCTTTAGTTAATTTCTATTCTTTCAAATACTCACAGCGGCATCAGCACCGCAGTTCATCGTCTTGTACGCATCAGCGGTGAAGGTACCGACTATCGCGTCACTGTTAGCATCCCTCGCCTGGAGGATGAATCCTTTGAAGGTACCCCCAGCGGTGGGGGAGATGGTCACTGTGATGAGCCCTTGCCCGGCATCGATGGACGTACCTGGTGGAAAACAGGGGAAAAATAAAGTTAGATGGAATTGGTGAGTTTCAAGATGTGGAACAGTTGCAAATTATCGATTATATAATAGAAAACTAGATAGCGATAATTTTACTCGTTATTTTATTTGGTATCCAAGATACCTGCAGGTATCATGGATACCAATTATACTAACGAGTAAAATTATGTAACTTTTTATGAAATGATTGATAATTTGCAACAATCAGATAAGTCGGAACTTGACCTACATTTTTTATATAAAATTTATTCATTTTAAACTGTAATGAATTATGAATACGATTATTTAATTAATCTTTCTCCTTTTCTATAAAAAATCGTATTTTATCATAATAAAAGAAAATCATGCATTTACCTAACTAAAATTTTGAGATCTAAACAAATAAATATTATTATAAAAATGTAAATAAAAGTGAATAAATAACGTACGAAATAAAATTGTTCAGTGCAACAACATAAGTAAATTCAAATATTATTTTGGAGACTACAGTGATGTTATTTGCTGCAAAGATACAAGGCATATGTATAATAATAGCATAAGTAATATGAAGAAAAATAACGTGACTTGCAGATTTGGTGCAATGGAAAATAATATTTACTTCGCAGTTCTATAAAAGTTATAGGAACATGTGAAATGATTAAATGCTTTATAAAAACTTTAATGGGTAATAAATAAAAAAAATATTGCATTATATTCATCGTGTGTAGGTAGAGAACAGAAAATACATTAAACTCAATAAAATCTTGTGCTATAGCTACACCATGAATATATTTTAGCATTTCAATGAGTTTATTCATTAATAAAAACATTAACTTTTGAAAAAAAAAAAAAAATTTAATGTAATTTTATATCACTATCTAATGAATAGGAAAGAATTGCAGAAAAATATCAAAATATTTCTCTTTTATTTAGTAAACATCCAATATTGTACACTCACCCCCGGGGGTTAGTCTGTAGGGGGAAGCGGTTGTCTGGGGGGAGACACCGTGACTGGGCATCATTGAGTCACAGACATTAGTGGGAGCCCCACCGGGATAACCATGGGCCTTGTGGGTAAGGACAGACACCACCAACAGGACTGAAAAAGAAAGAAAGAAATTATATAAGTAAAACAGTATAAGGCAGGCATGATGATATAGCAGTAATATTAAAAACTAATAAAAAATAGTACTTCTTAAAAACAATTCTAAATACCTACCCAAAAATAATTTTTAATAAAAAAATTCAAAAAAGTTATTTAGACAATTAGTACCTAATCATACTATGGTACACATTTTCTCAAACAATTTTTTCCATAACAATTTTTGTATAACAATTTTTGTATAATTTTTTTTTTTACACATTGATTATAATTCATCAACGCGAGTGCCTATGCGTCAAATTAACATCAATAACATTTATTATAACTATACAATGATGACCATAACAGCGATAACGTCCCGTAACGGGTTTCAAACACGCCAAACCATTGGGTAATTTCTGAGTTATCGAACAGTTCCACATTCTCGATCATATTTGAAAAAAATATATATATCTAACTAGCTTTTCTTATATGACCGAAGATGTGGAACTGACCGCTAATTCGTAACTTGCACTAATTTTAAATAACTAAAATCCAATTTCATGAAAACAACTTGCAGAAATGGCAGCATGATATTGAAATCAATAGACATGACATATAATATGCAAACATAACTACTTTCATCACCATAGCAATAATCTACCTTGCAACGATATAAACCTACAGAAATTATCAGTAGAATCTATATTCTAATTGTGTTTGTGTTTCGTACGTACGTTACGCCTTTCAGAAGAAGAGGAAAAGTCTTTGACTCGGTATAGGGGTTATAAAAACTATATAAAATGATCTAAAGGCTATTATCTTAATAAATTAAATAGAAATTCAACCTTATGCAAAATAAAATAGGAAATAACTTCAGTAGAATAAAAATATGTATTATAGTTATTTAATTGAAAATATTTAAAAGATAATAGATACAATAAGAGCAGAGCTGCAGACCTGTCTGTCTGTCCGTCACACTATTCTGATATCAGTTCAATAAATGGATTCAATAACTAAATTAAATTAAATTTTATTCAGTTTAAAATAAGAGTAAAAGCTGAGTCAGGGATAATAATCATTACACAAATTGAACTGCCATCAGCGAACATAAAATTGATATTGTACAAAAAGTCAGTCATTTTTTACGGCACGTGAACACTAGTATAAAAATAATCTGTATCAGTTACAGTTGATGAACTGATAATGTTGCACCACAGGAAATGTAGACAATATTATGATGTAGCATATGTACCAACACAGTGCATTATGTACGTACCTACAAAATATATTTAACCAAAAATGATGGCAAATGCAAAAAGACAGCGCCGTTTCACTGAAACAATAAAGGATCTATCTAACCCTTAAAGAGTCTATCTAACATTCTTACTAAAGGATTAAGTGACGTAGGTAGATCCATTACACTATGTGACTAAGGAAAAGGACCTAAGAGTTAGATACACCCTTTGTTCTATTTAGAAATTAAAATTATTGGGTTAATCACTTTTTAATTAAGTTAATAAAATCATTTACTTAACAGCTGTCATACAGGGTGACCCACAAAAAGTCTACCAACTTCAAATTAATATAAATATTCTATCTAAAAATTAATAGAAATAATTGAAGTTAAAAAATAAAATTGAAAATTAGATATTTTTACTTGCATCCATCACGCCACTATCATTGTTCATAACTTATTATATATTTTATAAATATAATTATATTATTTCAAAGTTGGATACACTTTTTGTTGGTCACCCTGTATATATATTTTATATATAAAATCACTTTTTTCTGATTGTAAAAATTGTTTGTCATTACGTAACATTGTAACTAGTTTGGGTTTTCACACTCTCTTATCAAACAATTGAACTGATAAGGCAACAATAACAATAGACTGTTGAAATAGTGTCATTAGCCTAATTTAGGAATGATTTATTGGTACTGATTTAGCACAGAATTTTGATTTACTTCCTAAAATATTAAATTAAAAAAAATCTATTTTCCAGTTTTTCAAAAAAATAAATCCAAATTTCATTACTTCAGTTAAACCCCGAATTATTTCCTATTAATGTAACCATTAATTTATTCTCAGCAAAACACAATATATATAAACAAACTTTATTTTTTTAAATAAAAAAAATAGGTAGTTTATTTATGGTAACCCTAAAAGCTATAAAAATTTGTACACATTGACTTCTCTCTGATACCAGTACTGAAAGAGATTAAAGTAGTAGAAGATAAGATACACTTTAGGACTAATGAGTTTATGTGGGAAAAAGTAACTGATCAAAAGAAAAAAGATTTAAAATAACAGTCACATGCTAATTATTATGTACTATTTCTATATGACAGAAAGTGGAACCGTCCGACAACTCGAAACTCACCCCTAACACTATCAACATTCTTACCAGTACGTTGTTAGATATGCATTTCAGGTAATAAAGTATATAAATCACATAACTACTAGAATGTTTTCAGTTCAATTTCTTTTTCACGATAATATTTTCTCTATTAAAAAACATTAATTATTACAAACAGGTAACACTCGTTAACCTACGGTATAAGAGCAGAACTGTCTGTCTGACCGTCCGGCACACTATTCTCACATCAGTTCAATAAATGGTTACAATTATATTCTATATACAATATAGTACTGTTTTATTTACATTTGTTAAAGTAAAAACTTCACCGTATAAACTTTATGTGTTTATATAAAAGGTCTTCTTTGCCCACTCTACAACATGTCACTATCTATAGATAAGCCAGTCACGTAGGCTCTTCTTTCTACAGATATGTTCTACTAACAACTATAGAACGGGAACTCGTAGAGCGCATGCCTTCCCCACCACTTATAAATGACCTTGACCATCAAATATTTCTGAAGAACCTTGACGTTGACCTTTGATCCGACAGCTCCCAAAATCTAACAAAATGGTTCCTGGATATTGACCAATCGGCACACAAAAATGTCAGTCAATTTGGTTGTATGCTTTATAGAGTTAAGCGAATGATAAGATTACAAAGAAATCAAATTAAACATAACCTTCCGTAATTTTGCGAAGCTACAAATACACTTAGGTTTGGATGAAACGTATAACAATGAAAATTACAATAATACTTTTATAGCATTTTATCGTGGGTAAATATAATACATATGTATACACAACATATCTAAAAGTAATACATTAAATTAATTACTATGGAGAACATATATATATATATTAATCAAACAGGGTATTCATAATATAGGGGAAATGGAGACTACAAATAAATTTATATAACAAATAAGTTATTTCATTCATTATTTTCAATCAAAACTTCAAGTAAAACCTCTAAAATGAACTTATCATTGATAACACTGATAAGAATGCTATTATCTATTCAACAAAAGCATCTAATGGACCTCTAAATAAACAAACACTGTTGACAGTAATATATTAAAATAACTAACATTGTGATCATTCTGTTATGTTAAAGGTCCCCTCCACTCTAAATTAAAACTTCTCTAGAATTGCAATAAAAAATGTAGAGCTAATGTTATATAACATATCACAGTTAATAGAAAAGAAATTGATAAAGTATTCACTTCGTAATTAATTATTTAAGAAACATTCTCACTGTCCGACATTTCTATTGGATTCAATAAAAGAACAAGAACGGGATAAAACCTTATCACGTATTGTCGTACATTAAATGGTGATTAGGTACACTTTTAGGTACATAATGTTTTTTAGGTTTATGGTATTTAGGAAACAGTTTAGGTAGCCATTAATAATATGTCTATCAGCTTTGTTATTGTTTTGAAATATTCGAAGATATTTTTATACTTCGCTTGATATTCAGAGGGTAGTATGAGTAGTTCGCAGTACTCGGAAAGTGGGTGTTTGACATTGGTTACGAGCCAATCCGACCTTTAGAAACTAGCTACTGATTGACCTATCATGACGCTATGGATTCACTCACGAGTTACATTGTAATTATAAATTAATATGTTAATATAAATAATTACTACACTAATATAAATAATATAAATGCATTACTATAAATAATATTAATGCATTACTATAAATAATATTAATGCATTACTATAAATAATATTAATGCATTACTATAAATAATATAAATGCATTACTATAAATAATATAAATGCATTACTATAAATAATATAAATGCATTACTATAAATAATATTAATGCATTACTATAAATAATATTAATGCATTACTATAAATAATATTAATGCATTACTATAAATAATATTAATGCATTACTATAAATAATATTAATGCATTACTATAAATAATATTAATGCATTACTATAAATAATATTAATGCATTACTATAAATAATATTAATGCATTACTATAAATAATATTAATGCATTACTATAAATAATATTAATGCATTACTATAAATAATATTAATGCATTACTATAAATAATATTAATGCATTACTATAAATAATATTAATACATTACTATAAATAATATTAATGCCTTATATATAATATCCGCTCTCTCTCTCTCTCCGCCTAACTACGCAATGGAAATCCTGTCTAAAAAGAAAGTCTGACACAATGACGTTAAATAAAACAATAAACATTCATAGGAAACATGAAAAGTGACCAGTGAATAGGTATAGAGGGAACATGTTATAGCATAGGAACATGTGATAACATTAATTTAATAATGTTACTCCAATTTCGAAACTTGAAAAGAAAACTTCAGAATACATATAGTCAATAAAAAACTGAACATTTATTGACAATTATATCTCTGGTTAAATAAAGGTTAAAAAATAATATATCAATGTTAAAGTTATATTCTATATGCAATATATGTTTATTTTACATTACATTTAGTAACGTTAAAAAGAACATCATCATGGTATATATTTTACATGTTTATATAGATATTAGAATTAAACTGTTATGAAATAACGCAAAGAAAATTATAAACCAAATGAAAATTATAGAAAGCTAAAAATGTGTTCAATTATTTAATTTGACAATTACTATAATAGAATTTAAATTAGATATAATTTATTATTTTTAATGACTATTATGACGAATTACTCGCATTGCAATAATCATGCAACTGAAATAACATCATTTTAACGAACGCAAAAAGAAATTAACATAATGAATTTCTTATGCAATTGATAGTTTTAACAATTTAATTAATTTCTCAACCTTTTACCTACAGTCTAAGTTACGATTTATCGGACGGTTCCACATTATCGATCATTTAAGTTTTTTTAAATTATTTGACTATTATTTCAACAGATACCAATCAAATAAACGAGTTAAAATGTTTTAAACTATATACCTATTTAAAATTATTCCAAGAAAATACAATTGTAAATTATCATTAATTTAAAACACGTATAGTCTTTCGTCGGACACTCCTGAGGACAATGTCTTTATTATGATATTTTACGATAAAATACCATCAATATTTACCGTAATGGACAATAACAGACGATCTAAATTTTCCGACTGAGTTTTAGTATTAAATTACTTACACATGGTATCAATAAACATAAGTGCATGGTGATATTTGATATAGAAAAGCTTTAAATAAATACATATATAGAATACGGATATAATTATTATAAATAGAAATAAATATACAGGGTACGTTTTGAGTTGTCGAACAGTTCTACATTTTGGGTCATATGAGAAAAAAATAATTAAATCTAAAAAAGGTACAGAGTTAAATTATAATTAAAATATAGCTATTTTTTCGTCTCTTTTATGACCGAAAATGTGGAACTGTTCGATAACTTGGAACTTAGCCTAGTTTTAATTAATACTCTACTAGACGAATCTTTAATCAAAACTACGTTGAAATACCAAATTCAAATACATATATTGAGTGAATAAAACTCAAATAATTATATTAATTAATTATAATTATTATATTTTGATTCGGAAAATAGGTATTTTGATAGATTGTCTTTAAATGGAGAGAAATACAAGAAAAATAATCACGATTGTACAAAATTACGGCTAAATAAATCACTAGAAATAATTTTCCAGAAACTGTAAAACGTGTTCAAGTTCACAAGAACAATGGTTAACAATAGTAACGTGACATCAATTGTTAACGATAATTGGTTCGTGAACAATTCGACACATGAAATATACCTATACAACTATAGAGTTAGATATAGAAATGTATAGTCAGATTTAATAGATTTACTCCTCTATAGTGAGATCCTCTATAGTGAATGTAGTGTCCTGAGTAAGGAAGTAGCCTCTATAGTGAACAAATTTTCTTTAGTCTGCCATGAATGATCAACAGTTTTCTAAACTAATGGCTATTTTATGGCAGACTAAAGAAAAGGAAAAAAATTCCATTAAACCATATTGTAAAAAAAATATCTTAAAAAGTGTGAAACGTAGTGTTTATTTCTTCACATTTACCATCTGTATTATTTTTACAGAAATCATTTTTCCATTATAAACAACAATAATAATGATTATAATAACCAACTGTAGTTTTTTTAATGACTATATTTTTCCATTATAAACAACAATAAAAATGATTATAATAACCAACTGTAGTTTTTTAATGACTATATTTTTCCATTATAAACAATAACAATAACCAACTGCATTAATCACTTACCGCTTTTTCACGGCGCAAACTCTTGCAATTATTTTTTTTTCACGGCCAGACTTCTAATTGCAATTACCATTACGAGTAATAAGTTAACAACTCTCTTTAAACCGACACAGTGAGGTCATGTCAGTCGATGTGTGTAACCAATCAGCAGTCAGGAGAGAAAACGTACCGACCAATCAGAGGAAGGGATTTCTATGATACAAATGCTAAGGGTTAAATCTATATCATTATTCATAAACAATTATTGGCCGAGATGTGAATACGGTAGGTAGGTACTTGATTAACGCTACATGTGTGATGATAAAGATTAAACAGAAATTGATATAAAATGATGAGAGTTTCTACTCAATGATATATAAAATTTAATATAAAAAAAAACATTGGAGCTGAATTTGTTGAGATTGGTCATTTTTTTTTTTTTTTTTCATTGGGGGTTTAACGTCTGCTTCGGAACCAAAGGCCATATCGCTGATGTCAAAAAAAAATACAAGGGACTGGAAGAAGCAGTCCGAAAGAAAGTGCCTTCATGAATAAATTACCCTACAACCGTCAGTGACAATGCTCATGGATGCAAAAAAGCTACTTCGTGAGTGCAGTCACTTAAAAGGAATGTAACGAAAATTAAAGAACACAAGCCCCGGTGACTGCACCCACGAATGGAAGAGGAAAATGAAGAGGTGATAGTAAATGAAGCCTACGAGTCTACCTAACAC
The DNA here is from genome assembly GCA_947561585.1 of Caprella mutica. Classification (NCBI taxonomy): domain Eukaryota; kingdom Metazoa; phylum Arthropoda; class Malacostraca; order Amphipoda; family Caprellidae; genus Caprella; species Caprella mutica. The sequence goes on from CANNZV010002481.1 coordinate 60,630, forward strand.
AAAAATCTAAGAGGAAAATGAAGAGGTGATAGTAAATTAAGCCTACGAGTCTACCTAACACAAAAATCTAAGAGGAAAATGAAGAGGTGATAGTAAATGAAGCCTACGAGTCTACCTTACACAAAAATCTAAGAGGAAAATGAAGAAGTGATAGTAAATGAAGCCTACGAGTCTACCTAACACAAAATCTAAGAGGAAAATGAAGAGGTGATCGTAAATGAAGCATACGAGTCTACCTAACACAAAATCTAAGAGGAAAATGAAGAGGTGATAGTAAATTAAGCCTAGGAGTCTACCTAACACAAAAATCTAAGACCTCGTAGTTGAAGAGCATAACCCTAGCGCTATCCTCTAAAACTGCAAGTAGCATCAATCAATAATGAACATGAAAAAGACAATACATCATCCAAATTACAACAGTTCGGGGCGCAAGAGACACTAACCCCTTCTCTTCCATTCACCACAGACAGCTTCAGGATAGAGCCCCTGGGGGCTAAAGTCGATAATTGACATGGTACCTATACTTCTTAAGTTCTTATTCTTATTACATAGCAATGAATTAGAATCTCATGGGGGTAAATTCTGTGTTACCGAACTCTTCCGTATTTTCGATCATATGAGAAAAAATAGATAAGATTTAAAATAACGAGTCGAATAATTATTATTATACACTATTATCCTTACATGATCGGTAGTGTGGAACAGTCCGATAATTCGGGACTTGCCCTTATACACAAACTGTAATTGGAACGATTAACCTTTCACAAAAAGTGAACTTGTTTACATTTTTTACCTTTGGTTACTTTTTGCGATTTTTAGAAAATGAGAAGAAAAAACAGAAGAGAACAGATGGAGGAATTGAAAAAAAACGTATTTTTTATTATTTCGTGTTGAGATTAGGTATGTAGATTGCACACATCACACTTTTCTAATTTCAAAAAAGATAAGCAACTATAGGTACGTATGAAACTGATTTCCAAATAGGCCCTGTCAGGAAAATAGATAGGAATAGAATAATACAGTCTCATGTGTGTGAATTTTGTAAATTTTAAAAGTTATTTTTAAAGAAAAAATAATCTGAGAGGCCAAATTTTCCAAGACTACAAAAATTTCCAAAGAGGTCAAATTTCCCAGGAGGCCAAATCTTCCGAGAGGCCAAATTTCACGTAGCCTCTAGGTAGGCCAAATATTTAGGGTCGTACATGAGTTGTACATGTTAAATTAAATGCCGCAGACACGTGCTACGGACCTACTGACATATTTGTGTAGGTAAATAATTGGCCACACGTACACCACTCCATAGTCTGTACGTAGAATCACATCCGCAAAATAGAAAACTGAGAAAAACAATTTGGCCTTGGCTTATTCAACGTAAAATACCATTAAAATGTCAAATTTATGTGGAACACATGGATATACCTTATAAATCCATACTGAATAATTCATTAAAACTCTAACGTTCATTAATAACGTACTAAACAATTAAAGTTAATTTCTTAATCTTATACGGAAATGAAATGCAAAAACCTTGACTACCTAATTATGATAATATTTAATGTGCATTTCTCTTCCCATGCGTGATTTACAATATAATATTTATATATTAGTATAATATTACGGATGTTACAACATTCTAATATTTTAGTTCATAGGTTTAACTAATTCGCTTTCTCAGGTGAAAACGGAACACTCACCTGTGAGTAATTTCAATGCCATCGTTAGTGGCACTAATACACAGCAAACTCGCACAAATAACACTTTATCAACACTAATATACAACTAGAATGTACACCCAGTCTTTGAAAGGAAAAGGTACGATGAGAAGAGAGAGTCTACATAGGTATTACAGAGCTAAAGAATTGACACCCTACTCATACCACAGTCAAATGTTAACTGTTGAAAAATTGTGTAATTCCAGGTAATCAAACAGGTAAACTACAGCAACTGTCATAGTACAACTAATCTAATTCAGTATTACAATCATAATGAATTTCATTTTTATTTAATATAATTATTAAAAATGAGTTTAGTTTGCTGCTTGAAATAAATTGAAAACAATTAAAAAGTGTTATAAGGTTTGAACGTCGCTCATAGATGGCGTTGTACAACAGTTCTTACGGCAAGGTGAAATACTATTGTAGTTGTCATGCAAATTACACACTTGTGGCTATTGCAATATAAATAAAAAGTTTTGTAGAAAATGGATATATTTCAATCAATTTAGTTATACATTTTTTAGATACCTAGTCGGAAAACTTCGATCAATGGTTACATAACATCACTTCAGTTAGTCTAGATATAAAATAGGAGAATTTCGTCGAACGTCATAAGGACAATTAGAGAGTTTGTTTATTTATACATTCATGAGAATCATGACCCATGAATTAAATGAATAATAATAAGCTTCTCTTCAGTAGGTTTTAGCTTCATTAGGTTTTAGCTTTTTATCCCCGAACTATTATAATATAGATTAGTATTTTTTTTCTCAATGTTTATCGTTTTTCTTCAACAACGAGGTCTTAGATTCTGTGTTAGATGTTCCATTTTTTGATTGTACTAATCATGAAATGATATTTATGTTTCTTATCATTCTATTGTAAACCCCAAGGAATCTTTTCTGTTTGCTGGGCGCATTTGAAAATAATGCAAATATAATTACATCATGGATACCTACGCGTTGTTATTTAGTGACCTCTGCTTTATGAGAAAACCTATCCTTGATGACGAAGATTAGGAATTATATATTAGTAAACAATTAAAAACTAGCTACATATCTAATAACGAATTAATAACCATTAGATGTTATTATTTGGTTACCAAATGTATTTCATTTTCATATGCGACCAGGAAACAGAAACTTTTCTAAATAAATAATTCAATATAACAAGTCTCAATTTTTTCCAAGTAAATAGTTTAATTTTATAAGTCATTAACTATGATACCATTATATATTTTTTTTTATTTCGATTATTCTCAAATGCACCTAGCAAACAGAAAAGATCCAGCCCAAGAAAATTGATGGTATATATTAAACTATACATTTTTTAAAAGTTTATTTATAATCCAAACTCTACATAAGCAGTTTTACTTCTGATTTACTAATTTTCAGTCAAAAAAAAATGTAAACGGTTGGTTTTGAATCTCAGTTAGGTTACTTAGCTATATGTATAATCAATCCATTATTAAATTCGTACAGAGGTATAACATAGAAGAAACTTGATAAAGAAATGTTTATAAATTTTAAGAAATAATTTATAGATTAAACGAAGGGTTTCAATGCATTGTTTGTTTACATAGATAATATAATCGGCACCGTCGCACCGAATGGTATACCGAATGTCACCGAATGGCACTGAATGGTAAACCGAATGGCACTGAATGACACTGAATGGTACCGAATGGCACTGAACGGTAAACCGAATGGCACTGAATGGTATACCGAACACCGAATGACACCGAATGGCACTGAATGGTAAATCGAATGGCACTGAACGGTAAACCAAATGGCACTGAATGGTATACCGTACACCGAATGACACCGAATGGCACTGAATGGTAAACCGAATGGCACCGAATGACACTGAATGGTACCGAATGGCACTGAACGGTAAACCGAATGGCACTGAATTGTACCGAATGGCACTGAATGGTAAACCGAATGGCTCCGAATGGTACCGAATGACACTGAATGGTAAAACGAATGGCACTTAATGATAAACCGAATTTGGCACCGAATGGCACTGAATGGTAAACCGAATGACACCGAATGTTACCGAATGGCACTGAATGGTATACCGAATGGCACCGAATGTTACCGAATGGCACTGAATGGTAAACCGAATGACACCGAATGGCGAATGGCACTGAATGGTAAACCGAATGGCACCGAATGGTACCGAATGGTACCGAATGGCACTGAATGGTATACCGACGAATGGCACCGAATGGTACCGAATGGCATACCGAATGGCATACCGAATGGCACCGAATGGTAACGAATGGCATACCGAATGGTATATCGAATGACAACGAATGGAGGCTTAATTTAACTGAATGAAGAGTATACCGAAGAACACAGTGAAAATATCATTAGAATACATATTACAAATTGTTTGATTTTACCTCCTCTCCCCTTTAAACAGTAATCTTACCCGCTCCATTCGGTTAATACATAAGACTCCATTCAGTACCATACGGTGCCATTGCCGAATGGCACCGAATGAAGGCTTATATTTAGAAAAAAATATTAATACAATACAGTAAAAATTATGAATAAAACTTAACAAAAAAAAATTTAAACGAAAATTCTCGACACTACAGTCATAAGTCTAAATTGCATGTCGGTCTGCTAAATTGCAAGTCGGGAAACCAACTTCAGGTTTCCCTTCATGATTATCAGGTTCTCAAAGTTCAGATTGATAAGTGATGTTCGCTTTTTCCTCAAAATGTCTGAAATGAAGCTGAATAGTCAGTCAGCAAAAGCAGACAGGGGCAGAAGAGTGTTACACTTGATGAAACAGTTCACCTAGTGATGCCTGTGCTCCTTGTGGTACGGTCAAGAGCCCCCCCGGTCAAGAGCCCCCCCGGTCATGAGCCCCCCCCCAGTCACGAGCCCCCCCCCCCCCGGTCATGAGCCCCCCTAGGTCATAAGCCCCCTCGGTCACGAGCCCCCCCTCCATGTTTTTTTAATCCTTATTTACCCAGTTGAACAAATGAAGAACTACTTAGATAGAAATAACTGAGAGTTGCTAATGTAGTTTGTTGTATCCGCTAAATTATTGTACTGCACACTTCATGATTGTTTAATGACCTGGCAGGGGGGTTAAAATACATATATTCTATGTTTAATCAGTAATGAACTACAAAAGTGTCAATAAGGATTGAATAATATAGGTAAATAAGGATTTAAAAACAGGGGGGCTCGTGACCGGGGGAGGGGGGGGGGCTCATGACCGGGGGGGGGGGGGCTTATGACCTAGGGGGGCTTATGACCGGGAGGCTCTTGACCGGGGGGGGGGGGGGGGGGCTTATGACCGGGAGGCTCTTGACCGGGGGGGCTTATGACCTACACCCGTGCTCCTTGGCGAAGATTGCCGGCGAGATCTTCATGATGCTGGGACCGATAATGGCACCCCAAATAAGTGTCTACTTCCTTGTCAACTTCCTCCTCCAGGTTTTGGCCACCACCAGAAACTCCTTCTTGTCCTGAAGAATGAAGAAAAATACAAGTGCATAGAAGAGATAAAGTAAAACATAATGATAGTCATAGGTGTCTTGTTGTTCCAAAAGATAGGCGTCACCACATCTTTCTGCTGGGAAAAGTTGAAAATTAATGTTTGATCATCTTCGTTTTTATTAGAATTTTACCCAGGAAACGGAGTTTCGGATTCACGGAGCACCCACCTCTGATGGCAAGTTACTTTATTCATTAATCATTATTTATTTACTTTAATAAGAACTTTTTTTATAATAAATTGATATAAAACATCTCGTAAACATCTCTGCGTAACATTATTTTAAGTTCTATCAACTGTTAGGCACGTTTGTCTAAAAACATTGGCGGCTGTTTTCGAACTTTTTCACTGACAAAAGACGCATTCTTCTTTTTAAGTTATTAATAACTTGGCAAGACTTCTAATTTATCCATCATCACAATCAATATATTGAAAATGAGTCACATATTGAGCTTCTCAGGGCAAAGTAACAAGTGGAACACTGCGCAAGATGGTGAGTAAACAAAGGTTTAACTTTTCATAATATGGAAAAATTGAATTAGGTATGAACCAATTATTTAACTTAAATTTAACTGGCACACTTTGAAACGTGGAATTCTGATTTTCTCCCTATATTTACATGTATTTTAGTTTTTACTGGGAACCATTAACAAATTGTAACTACTAACCAACAATGTGAACAAATTGCTATTTGCTTAAATGCCATTATGCCACAGTCACACAGAGAATTTCTATCTGTGTGAACAATTAATTTGTTAGATGCTGGAAAATGCCAATCTGTAAGCAAATTTTCCAGTCAGGCATCCGCATCATCTGCTAAAACTGTAAAACAGAAACTGGTAATGTAATGTGTTCATAGAGATCTCTTATTCTGATTTCTGTTTACAACTTCACAGTAAAATTAATGTTAATATATTATATAGGGTCACACAGGTAAATTCAATAAATTGCGGCCCTTTAATTTCCAATTGCGGCCATCGCAAGAATTTCTCTAAAGCCTGCTGAGCCTGAACCTAATTTATATTGAAATTTTGCATTTAAAAATTAAAAAGAAGCTCCATGCCATGTTTCAGAGGCTGGAAAATTGTAAGCCATTTTTTGAGCCAAAATTTCACAAAAATTCTGAGCCAAGCCAATTTGGCACAATTTTGAAGATTTCAAGCCAACATTAACATGGGAACATAAGAATTAATTCAAAATTTAAAGTTAAAGCCAATTAGACATCCGAGCTTCGACCTTTTCAAATCTAAGCCAATTAGGATATTGGATTTAACTGACATACTCTGTAACATGGGCTCCACCAAGTAATAAAGCATGTCCAAACTCGCCATTTTAATGGCGAGTTTGTGACAGTTATTTTGAGCCCTTCAATTGCAAATGGTGAGTTTTATCTATTTTTCTCCTATGCTACAATGTTATTTTGGAGAGAATTTATGAAAATTTGATCATTTTGGAGAGAATTTGTTCAATTTTGGAGAGAGCTCGAGAGACAAATGGCGAGTTTATGAGACATACTATTTTACTTGGGGGCTCCATGCTTGCTATATATTTTTAGTATAGGTAATGTGTATTAAATAATAATTAACTTTGTAGCTACTATTTTTCATTTTTGTTACTAGTATAATAGTGTTTAGGGGTTAAATGCCGCAGTTAGCTACAGGGCCGCAATTTACCTGCTTCACCCTACCTACCTACCTAGGGAATAGCCGAATAGGGATCAATTCAAAAGTGTTTGTAGCAAAATTAATGGGAATATAGGAATTAATTCAAAAATCCTGATCTATCATTATGAATAATGGTTCCTTGCAAATCCAGACTGCAGAATGTGTCTCATCTCCTGCAGAGATTTTAATTTGAGAGAGAGTTACTCTCTGACTCTCAGCAGCAGATTCAGTCATTCAGAATCTTTCTCAGCTAAATTAATGGTAACATAAGAATTAATTCAAAATCTCCCGCATCTAAATTGATGGTAACAGAGGAAATAATTCATTATCTCCCGCAGAGATCTATAATTTCTAAAATTCTATCAAAAACTCCCGCAGTCTCGCAGAGAGTTTTGGAAAAATGTTCCATATTCTGCAGACTGGATGCCAATTGATGCAATTTTGATTCATTTTTGAGATTTCAAACCAAAAGAAGTAAATAACATGAACATATATAATTCAAAATTTCAACATATGATATGAATTAAATCAATTAATTATAATTTGAAATCCAAGTAGGTAGAGAATAGAATTATAGACATAGATATCTGAGTTTTGAAATTTGATCTTTTGAAATGTAAGTCATCAATTTTCTTTATGAGTTAATGAAAACTCTTTGTATTTTGATTTTTGAGTTCTTGAACAGCCAAGCAAAATAGTATGGCTCATAAACTTTCCATTTGTCTCTCCAGCTCTTTCCAAAAAGATCAAATTAATTGAATGTATCCTAAATTCTCTCGAGTCTCCAAAATAACATTGTAATTGTATCATTGTAGCAAAGCATTGGATATAAATAGATATTTCTCTCCATTTGTAATTGAAGAGCTCAACAAAATAACAGTCACAAACTGGCCATTGAAATGGTGAGTTTGGACATGTTTTATTGTCTGGTCAGTGGACAGTAACATCTAAATTTTCACCCCAGGGCCAGATGGTTCACTTTTAAAATTTTCTCCTATTCTAGTTCTACAATGTTATTTTCATGTAAAATGATGAGAATTTATGACAATTTGATCATTTTGAAGAGAAAATTTATTTCTCTGAAATTGTAGAGATGCTTTATTATTGTAGAATTTAAATGTTGTTGCAATGGTGCACTTTTAAACTGACTTATTTTTTTCCAGCTGCTGATGTTGTGGCAAAGATCAATGCCCACACTGACCTCAAGGTTCTCGACCTCGAGAACAACACACTGGGACCAGATGCGGCTAAAGTCATTGGTGATGCTCTTGCTGGACACCCAGAGTTTGAACGAGCGAGATTCAAGGACCTGTTCACTGGCAGATTGAAAACCGAGATCCCACTTGCTTTAGTGAGTCGTATTATCTGTGTTATTTGTAATACTACTTGTTTATGTTTGATCATCAACATAATATGTATTATTCCACAATTATTTATCATTCGTTTAATATTTTGTAAATTATTAAACAGTTTAATAATTTGTACTTCATTTTCATCACTCAATGCTATTACTTACACTTCTGAATTTATTTCACTGGTAATTTTTGTCAAAGATATTCTACTATAAAATTTACCTTAGCTAAGGATATGCTGTGATATATTCTTTTACAGTTCTTTTTTGTCTCATACTGACAAATAATCCTTTTCCAGAAACATTTATTCTCCGGCATCAATCGTGCTGGTGCGAAGATAGTAGAGCTTGACCTGAGTGACAATGCTTTAGGTCCTGTAGGAGTGGAGGGAATGGTTGAGTTCATGTGCTCTGCCTCTTGCTACACTTTGCAAGTAAGTCTCAACAAATGGTATTCTAACTAAGGGGAATCATGTTCAAAGGATTAGCTAGCTCTGGTAATTATGAGACGATTGATCTAAATATTTGAATGGTTGTATTTGCATTTAAGCAATTCTGGGGTATTACTTTGCACTTTACTAGTGCCAATACTTAGTGTTCATAAGTAACTACTTGTAGCTACTAAGTACTTATAAGAAACTGCTTGTATAGTATAGTGTTCATTCAGAGAAAAGTGTATCCATAATGATTATTTGACAGTTTACTAATTTCACATTTCTAAAATTAACTTTACTAATTGTAATGCTTGTAGATATTTTAAAATTGTTCTGAACTTCTGGGTACATGATGACAAATTTGTAAGATTTGAAAATAATGGGTAATTAGAAAATTGTGATTTGATATATTTACATCATGCAGAGACTCTTCTTCTCTGATAGTACCTATAAGAAGCTACTGTTTCTGGGTGCATTAGCACATAATTTGACAATGTTGCATCTGATATTATTCAGAGTAGGATTAATGCTAAAAACTTGCATAGATTTCCAGGTGTCTACCTGTAATAGATAAAAATTAGTAAAATATTATAACAACCTCAACCTTTGATATGTTTCTGCATATAACTTCGTGCTGTACATATCCATTTCCAAACCACCTTTTGCAATTCACTCTTAGACTAAATATTTTTTTTCTCCTTTTCAGGAATTACGTCTCAATAACAACGGTTTGGGTATCACAGGTGGTAAAATGTTAGCAGAGTCCCTAAACAAACTTGTAGACAACAGCAACAGAGATGGAACACCGTGGAAACTAAAGGTAGCTAATTTTATTAATGAATTATTATAGTTGTAGCTTGATGTATCCTTATTCATTTACCCGTATTTAACACGGAAACATTGCAGGTTTTCATAGCTGGGCGTAACAGATTGGAAAAAGTCGGTGCGAAGGTTTATGCGACTCTCTTCAAACGACTCGGGTCATTGGAAGAACTCGCCATGCCCCAGAATGGAATCTTCCACGAGGGAATTGCGGCTCTTGCTGAAGCTATGGCTCAGAACTCCAACATCAGGATCTTGAACCTCAATGACAAGTGAGCTTCTGAAAAAAGATTACCTATGTAGGTAAAGTTGTGAATTATCGATCGGTTCCACATCTTTAGTCATATAAGAAAAAACGTTAAAATAGCTACCTAATAATAAAATGATAATTTTTCTTGTATGACTAAAGCTGTGGATCTGAACGATAATTTGCAACTTACTCTGCACGACTATTGATCAGAGTCATAGTTAGGATGAATACTAAGCGAGTTTTTCTTAGCTTAAGATGAAAATTCCATAGGTATATGACTACTGAGCCGACATGTTATTTTGATGTTGTTAGTGGCTTTACAAAAATTCAGACTAGTTAAACTGCATAGAGTTGTTCTGTTTCAGTACTTTCACTAAGAAGGGAGCAGTGGCAATGGCTAAGTACCTTCCTGCAATGACTAAGCTCGAGGTGATCAACTTTGGTGACTGCCTCCTCAAAGACTCAGGGGCTTCTTGCATCGCCAGGGCACTCATGGATGGACATCAGTACTTGAAGGTGAGCTGAGAGCATCATGCTGATAGATTTGGTAGTTGAACATGTTGAAACATGTTTGTACATGAAACACATTTTGCTCATCAAGCATGTGTATTTTGACAATGATCTTCTTTTTATATTATAACTTCTTTATTAATTGAATTGAAAGGAAGGTTAATAGATAATTAAGAAAAATAATACGTAGTAAAACCAGTAGGTAAACTCTTCGAGAGTATTATAAATAAATCTTTTCAATATAATAATTTGAATTTTATCATTTGTTGCGATACAATACAGTAATTTCTATACAGCTTTATATTATTTTTTCTGATATGCAATGTCTTGCAAGATATGTTTATGTTTAAATATCTCATTACGAATTCAGTAGGACTCCTCTATAGTGAACGAGTTAGGTCTTAGGATGTAGCTTCCCTGAATAGTGAACAAATTTTCTTCAGTCTGCGATGATGGGTCATGCGTTTTAGAAAACTTCGACTATTTTATTGCTGACTATGATCTGTTGACTGTGTTCCTAGTCTTAATGTTTTTTTTTTAAGTTTTCACACTATATAGGCTACATCCCAACTCATTTCACTTTCGAGTAGTTTTACTGTACATTTAATACGCTCTACCTACCTTACAGGAAATTTGTGTAGTTGGCAACAAGATATGTTTATTTTGTTTATTCATATTACTATTTCGTATAATCAGTCTCACTACCCACTTTGCAGGAGATTTGTGTAGATGGCAATGAACTCTCAGCTGTAGGAGGTCTGTCCATAGCAGAGGCTATACAGAACAAACCACAATTCGAAAAACTAATGATGGATGACAACATGTTTGGTGAGAGACTAGTTAATTTATCTAGAGAACGTTTACCTAGCTAGTTAATCTAGAGAACGTTTACCTAGCTAGTTAATCTAGAGAACGTTTACCTAGCTAGTTAGTTAATCTAGAGAACGTTTACCTAGCTAGTTAATTAATCTAGAGAACGTTTACCTAGCTAGTTAATTAATCTAGAGAACGTTTACCTAGCTAGTTAGTTAATCTAGAGAACGTTTACCTAGCTAGTTAACTAATATAGAGAACGTTTACCTAGCTAGTTAATTTATCTAGAGAACGTTTACCTAGCTAGTTAGTTAATCTAGAGAACGTTTACCTAGCTAGTTAGTTAATCTAGAGAACGTTTACCTAGCTAGTTAACTATTCTAGAGAACGTTTACCTAGCTAGTTAATTTATCTAGAGAACGTTTACCTAGCTAGTTAATTTATCTAGAGAACGTTTACCTGGCTAGTTAATTTATCTAGAGAACGTTTACCTGGCCAGTTAATTAATCTAGAGAACGTTTACCTGGCTAGTTAATCTAGAGAACGCTAAACCTATTTAGTTGATATAGGCTGTTTATTTCTTAATTGATTTTTTTTAATGTTTGTACTTGAAGAAACATGTCTAAAAACCATTTTAAAGATGTTAAACTATTATTGAACATGTTAATGCATGTTTGTAAGCTAATAAGGATGTATTAACTAATATTTAAAAAAAATGATTGATATGAAAAAATTGAAATGGTTAATATTTAAAAAGTATTGAAATGATGAATTTAAAAAAAATGATTAAATATAAAAAAAAAATCACTGAACTAATGTTGTTTTTCTGCTCAGGTGATGACGGCAAGGAGATGATAGAGACTCTGCTCCAAGATGCTGGAGTACTCCACACTTTGGAGCCAATGGAGAACAACCTTGACCTTGACTCTGATGAGGAAGAAGAGGAGGAGGGAGGAGAGGATGACGAGGAGAGTGAGGAGGAGGAGGATGATGGTAAGAAGTAGTGAGAAAAATAAACAAAATATTCCTGGAAACTTTTTTTTTCGTAATTTAAATTTTTTTATAAATTTAATTACATTTTTTCTATAATTTTTTTCATCAAAACAATATAAATAGCTAATATATATTTACTAAAAAAAAAAATTTTTAATGTGAAATCATATCTGATGACTACAAAATGAAACTGTAAATTTACTACTTTTTTGTTTGTTGTTTCCCCCACAGATAGTGTAAAGGAGTGCTCCAGTAGCAGGAGGTCTTCCATTGAAGTGGTTTATGTTGAGGAAATAAAGCAACAGATGAAAAAGGAAGAGTCACAACTAGTACAGGGACCTATTGAACCTAAAAAGGTGCGAGTGATTTACCAAGAGACTGAATTTGGTGAACCTGTTTTTTTTATTTATTTGTGTGTATGTATATATTATATACTATTTAAGTATATTCTGCCATTTAAAAGTAGAAACACCATTTGTTGATGGTAAATAGAAATTCATGGTCTTTGCCATAATTCTTATTGCAATTTTCTCCTGCTGGCCAGCAACACTAAAATAATAAAACTGATTATTTTTTAAAGGATGTAGCTACTGGCAGGCCCTCTTATGTATAATATCTTTAACGTAAGCGAGGCATGTCTCGAAGTAATTACAGTACCCTACATAAACATAATTAGTTACAGGGTTGTGACACTATGCGTTTAAAATCAGAGATTATGATTTTAAACGCATATTGTCACAACCCTAATTATTTATCTCTTTCAGTGTTCACCAGCTGATTACCTTCAAAGTCCCACACCTGAGCACCTTCTTGGTCTGCCTTCTCTGCAAGACCTTCTCTCCGAAGTCACAAAAAGCGTCACTGTGACGCATCAGAAGATAGACACTTTGCTGAGGGTTATGTTGCAGTCTGCTTACATGGCGCACACTGACGATAAACAGGTGAGGCTATATAAAGTTAGACTGGGCTACTATTTGAACAGAGTTTTTTAACTGGCTGTTTAAAGTTACTTCCAGTGTTATTAAGATAACTGAATCGTCTGATTATTTTAGTCTTGTGTCCTAAATTGTATTTGGAATTGAAAAGTCAGTTGACTTATAAAAAATCTGATGAAATTGACCATTAATTTTCTGAAAATATAACATGGCCGATTCTCCATTTTACTCTCTCAAAATTATTAGTTATTGCCTAGCTAACTTAGGAATTGAAATAGCTAAAAATTCAGCCGATATTGCACAAGTATCAAATTTTAAAATAAAAGTGAGGCTTATTTAGATAGATATTCAATTAGAATTAACCTTACAAGAAAATGAATGCTTATTACAATAAACTCTAGCTACCTATTTTATCTTTTCAGTTGTCGAAGAAAGTATCGGAACTTGTTTGTCTTTTTGGTGGGGAAATTTTCCGCCTTGCGACTGAAAATCAATTAATTTCCTTCACAACAAACGCTATCCTCGCCCACGTGAGCCTCATTAAGTCAGAGGTGAGGAATAGAGGGTGAAAGAGGAATATCCCTCTTGAATATAGAAACTGCCTTTAGAAGTTTTTGATTGGTCTATTATGACTAGGAGAATGCCCACTTTCCGAGTACTGATATTCTCCCATAGTTACTTTCTTAAAAAAGAATTGAGTTTCTTTCTTTCTTTTGATTTCATTTTTCAATTAATTTATTCTTTCTTTTGATTTATTTTTTTGATTTAATTAATTTTTTTTTTTCAGGACAAGAAGAAGACGTGTGACTGGTGTGATGCAGGTGTACAGGAGTCTTTAGTGACTCTACTCAGACAGGATTACTTCCCCAATGACTCTAAGAACACTTTGTCATACTTCATCTCAAAGTGAGACATGTGGTAGCTAGTCTATTTCTTTTTTAACTCTTCACTAGTTTCCAAAAAATACTAATTGTAATGCTAGTAGATATTCTAAAATTGGTCTGGGTAGCTACACGATGATAGATAGGGGAAGGTTACGAATTATCGGACAGTTCCACATCTTCGGTCATATAAGAAAAAATTATAATTATTTTAATTATTATTATATCGTTTTTTCTTATATGATCGAAGATGTCAAACCAACTGATAATTCGTGACTTACCCTATGTAAGATTTGAAAATAATAGGAAATTATGAAACTGATCTCAGTGGAATTATCATCATGCAGTGACTCTTCTCTTTAAGTTGTTCAGTTAAAAATCTACGGTATTAGCCATGACAATTAGACTGATTTATTTTTCTCTTCAGGCGTTTGGATTTGGTTCCTGAAGACAAGAAGCAAGAAATGCTGTCTGCGTTGAAAACAAAGTGAGAGAAATGAGACCAGAAGCTGCTGAAAGATGTAACCCAAATAGTATAAAGTAACCCCATGTGTTGTAACCCACCATTACGAAAATATGCTAATATTTCCAGTAGAAAAACTGGTAGCTAGATCAATCTTACTAGATTTACAAATGATCATCTTTGTAAATTTCGTGTAAATGTTAGAATACAAATTTATGTTTTTTACGTCTACTTTTTTCAGATTTGCTATAAAAAAGCTCAAAATCATAGAATATTATTATATGAATTATTTATCAGGAATAACTGACATCATAGTTACCTTTCTTGGGTAACTAGCTGAAATAGGTTAAATACCAAATTCTTTAGTCCTCAAAATATATTTTAAAACTATTGTAAAACTAATGAAAGATATTTTAAAATGGAATAGAAGACATTTTTATTATTATTTTATTTGCCCCAACTTGACTTGTTCACTTACTTCCACTCTTGACTACGACTGAGTACAGTGTCCATACCTACTTCCACTCTTGACTACGACTGAGTACAGTGTCCATACCTACTTCTACTCTTGACTACGACTGAGTACAGTGTCCATACCTACTTCTACTCTTGACTACGACTGAGTACAGTGTCCATACCTACTTCTACTCTTGACTACGACTGAGTACAGTGTCCATACCTACTTCTACTCTTGACTACGACTGAGTACAGTGTCCATACCTACTTCTACTCTTGACTACGACTGAGTACAGTGTCCATACCTACTTCTACTCTTGACTATGACTGAGTACAGTGTCCATACCTACTTCTACTCTTGACTACGACTGAGTACAGTGTCCATACCTACTTCTACTCTTGACTATGACTGAGTACAGTGTCCATACCTACTTCTACTCTTGACTACGACTGAGTACAGTGTCCATACCTACTTCTACTCTTGACTATGACTGAGTACAGTGTCCATACCTACTTCTACTCTTGACTATGACTGAGTACAGTGTCCATACCTACTTCTACTCTTGACTACGACTGAGTACAGTGTCCATACCTACTTCTACTCTTGACTACGACTGAGTACAGTGTCCATACCTACTTCTACTCTTGACTACGACTGAGTACAGTGTCCATACCTACTTCTACTCTTGACTACGACTGAGTACAGTGTCCATACCTACTTCTACTCTTGACTACGACTGAGTACAGTGTCCATACCTACTTCTACTCTTGACTATGACTGAGTACAGTGTCCATACCTACTTCTACTCTTGACTATGACTGAGTACAGTGTCCATACCTACTTCTACTCTTGACTATGACTGAGTACAGTGTCCATACCTACTTCTACTCTTGACTACGACTGAGTACAGTGTCCATACCTACTTCTACTCTTGATTACGACTGAGTACAGTGTCCATACCTACTTCTACTCTTGACTATGACTGAGTACAGTGTCCATACCTACTTCTACTCTTGACTATGACTGAGTACAGTGTCCATACCTACTTCTACTCTTGACTATGACTGAGTACAGTGTCCATACCTACTTCTACTCTTGACTACGACTGAGTACAGTGTCCATACCTACTTCTACTCTTAACTACGACTGAGTACAGTGTCCATACCTACTTCTACTCTTGACTACGACCGAGTACAGTGTCTATACCTACACTCATTAAAATTAAAATATATTTAGAATTAGCTATAATATTATTTGAATCAATCCATTCTGTTGAAAATTTTGCATCTTTAGAAAGTGTTACCGAAAATGTTTCGCTTTTGACCATTTCAAAAACAACAACTTTTGTTTTGCTGTCTCTTCAAGTCACGGTGGTTCCTATATTTCTATTTATCATTTGTGCCCTTAGAAGGCGATGCATGATATTGAAAATAAAATGTAGGGTAACTTTTTGATAGTTAGGGTAAAAAGTTTAGTTCGTGAAAGAAAATCTGGGGGATGGATGGCGGGGGAGGTGGATGGACTGAGTACACACCTCTCTAGAAGTGTCTTTAAACACATAGCTAATTAGGAATTTATGTGAATTGGGTGTTTTAC
Source organism: Caprella mutica (assembly GCA_947561585.1). Taxonomy (NCBI): domain Eukaryota; kingdom Metazoa; phylum Arthropoda; class Malacostraca; order Amphipoda; family Caprellidae; genus Caprella; species Caprella mutica. The sequence continues at coordinate 77,033 of CANNZV010002481.1, forward strand.
TGATTAATAAAGAAAAAGAAGTTTTTAAGACACTTATCTATAGTTGTGAGTGTTTATAAGCTTGCTTTCTAGAGAGGCGTGTACTCAGTCCATCCACCTCCCCCACCGTCCTTCCCCCAGATTTTTTTTCACGAACTAAACTTTTTACCCTAACTATCAAAAAGTTACCCTAAACACCATTTTAAATATCTTGCTTCGCCTACTAAGGGAACAAATAATGAATAAAAAACACCCACTTCTGTATCGAATGGCTAATCTACTAACCAAAAAAACTAGCGATTTCTCTATAATAATTTAGTTACAGAAAAATTCGCCCAAGATTTTCGACTTCGAAGAATTAGGTATGTTTTATCTCTACATTTTTTTTAATTTCAAAGAAATTTAATAGCCATCGATTTAAGGCTTTATCCCTTAATGCTTAATAGTATGTTCAAAAAATTATTTACATTTTGGGTTAAAATGTCGTAAACTATAACTGTGGATCATTTAGTACGAATTAATATTAGAAAAAAAATAAGACAGGAATATAAAATTGAAATAACGGGGAAAAATATAAAGTAGTAATTAGTTGAGTATATCCTTTTATTTATGTCTAAAAATAACATACAAATGAAAAATAAAGTCGGGGATTTTATTAAAAGGATTACATGTTCAGTTATCTAGTTTTTTTCACATATGAATAGTTAAATATTTTTGGTGGCTTAAAAATGAAACCTATCTTATAATTCACAATGGAATAATAAAAATTATATGGAATTTTCTTATTTTAATGGACTTTTTTGTTTCAAAAATTTAGTGGTTCATAGTTATGTATAAAAACGTTAAAGGGGTACCTACCTACATGGGAAACCATGTGGTCAACGTGATAATTAAATACATTTTAAAAAAGCTAAAGGCTTAGGATAGTACGATATATAATAACCAGGGTTGTGACAATATGCTTTTAAAATCATAGATCCTAACAATATTATAGACGGAGAGAATTAAAGAGTATTGAATGATTCTACACCAGCGGTATATAGTATTCGATACCATTTCATTTCGTCTATGATTTTACATGCATATTGTCACAACCCTAATAATAACTAATAAGATATATGAACACTTATTTAAATCTAATCTAATAGGGTGCTACAAAATAAAAATTAACACAAGATTTGGTGTCTGTAAAGAATTAGTATTTTTCCATTTAAAAATAAGCACCCCATCATTTCAATCGATTTAACTACATCACTATATTAAAAGTATAAAGTAGCTAATACGTATATATAAATCACCAATGACTATTTATATTGCTAATTTGCGAGAACACTGCCATAGCTCAAAAAAGGAGATATTTTTCAGGAAAGGCATTTTAGATTTTCAGTACATGTATTAAATTACTGAAAAAATCAGTATTTTAACTAGAAAATACATGTTTTTGTGTTTATGACGTTGTTCTTGCAAACGAGCGATTCATTTAACTTCTAAAATAACTCAGACGTTGATTTTGATGTGGGTCAAGACCATGATGAAGATGCTGATGATCATCACACTGTCGGCTGATGCCAGTCTGCTCACCCCGTTCATTCCCCTGGCGTTACAACCAGTGCCAGTACAGGAACACGCTTCTATTGTCTCCGTACCTGTGGATAGATACAAGGGACTTGAAGAAACAGTTCGACAGGAAAGTGACTTCAAAGTAACGATTTTAGTGGGGGTTTGACGTCTGCATCAGCCATATCGCTGATGTCAAAATGAAATTAAATGCAAGGGACTGGAAGAAGCAGTCAGAGAGGAAAGTGGCTCCATGAACAAAGTCACCTACCACCGTCGGTGACAATGTTCATGTATGCAGAAAAGCTACTCCGTGAATGTAGTCACTTACCATGAATGTGACGAAAAGGGACACAAGCACCGGTGGCTGCACTCACGGATGGAAGAGGAAAATGAAGAGGTGATAGTAAATGAAGCCTACGAGTCTACCTAACCCAAAATCCAAGAGGGAAATGAAGAGGTGATGGTAAATGAAGCCTTCGAGACTATCTAACACAAAATTTAAGACCTCGTAGTTGAAGAGCATAACCCTAGCGCTACTCTAAAACTGTAAGTAGTGTTAAAAATGAATGATAAACATGATAAAAAGACAATTCAAATTTCAACTGTGCAGGACCAAAAGGACGCCACTCCCCTTTTCTTCCATTCACCACTCAGTGCTCACCATTTCTCATGGTGAAGCAGGCGTCCGTTATAGGGTCTAGCTTGGCTTCAGGATTATCAGCCTCTGTAGTGTCCACCATTTTGCCGCAGTAAAGACTCATGTACAGAGGCTGGTCTGTGGGGAAAAAGGAGGGTAAGAAACTAATTATCGGATGTTTACAAGTTCTAGATCATTCAAGAGAATTATATACGGGTAAGGCTCGTACAACGAACGCTTTTCACCTTCATTGGCGTTTCTTTGAATTGCTGTTAAAGAAAACTTACAAAGGTAAAATCCTCAACTGAACAAATTCTCCGTCTGTATAGCAACCAGTAGATCTGCATAGCGACCTCTTTTTCAAGTACATATACTGTCCGTTGTACGAGCTTTATCTGCAATAATTATTATAATTAAGGGGATTCATAACTCACTCCTGATGTCATATTGCACCCATTTGATGCAGGTACTATCGGGCTCACAGGTGTGAGGACTGCAAACCTTTTTCTCACACTGAATTTCCAAGTCAGTTACGTTTGGTGGATCGTCCATAGGTTCTGAAAGAAAATGGTACATTTTAAAGGTCCTCTCCAGGCTCCGGGAAAAAGGATTGAGTTTATTACATAATATTATAGAACTAAGGTCTACGATCATTATTCCGCAAACCGCATACAATTCGGTTCAGTATATATTTTATTATTTGCTTTTAGATTTTTTTAATAGTCTGTGAGCAACAATTGAGCGAATCACTAACCTGACGCTGAGAAAGAAGATTGATTGTAAAATTATATTTTAAAACAAAAAATTCATTTCTGGCCTTCGTTTAAGATATTAATTGTTTCCTAAAGTATATAAACGTTTCTATAATAATTTTATCCGATTTGATATCTTTACACGAATATTAAATAGATTTATTAAAACTAATACCTAGTTGACAATCAAAACAAATGGTGTACATTCTTCTTCTTCTGACTGAAAATTAGAAAGTCGGAAGTAAAATAGGTTTTGTAGAGTTTTGATTATAAAAATCTTTAAAAGCATTTAAAATTAAAAATACGGTATCAAATTTTATGCGATTTGCAGCAAAATGATAAGAAACATTAACCTCGTTGATTTAAGAAATAAAAAATTTGCTCGGACGGGACCTTTAAAGGAAGACTGAGAAAGACGGTGCATTTTAAAGGGAGATGAAGGACACTCACCTGTCAGAATGAAGGACACTCACCTGTCAGAATGAAGGACACTCACCTGTCAGAATGAAGGACACTCACCTGTCAGAATGAAGGACACTCACCAGTCAGAATGAAGGACACTCACCAGTCAGAATGAAGGACACTCACCTGTCAGAATGAAGGACACTCACCTGTCAGAATGAAGGACACTCACCAGTCAGAATGAAGGGCTCGTAGCAAGGTCTGTCTTCGGGGATTTTTTCACATCCTATCGTTGTAGCGTTAGCGTTCTTCAGCCACGAAAACATGAAACATTCGTTAACTGGGGAGAAACCCTAGAATTATTATTAGATAGGAACAATAATTCCCTATTATAAAACAGCTAATACTATTTACTTTAACCCTATCGCTACCGGTGGGATAATATGTCCCAAAATTCATAGGATCATTTGTCCCAATGGTGTTTCCCAGGGGGTCAATATAGCCCACTGGTATTTTTCTATTAGTCTACATTTTCTGCTAATTTGTTCTGTTAAAGTTGAAAGGTTATGTTTATATTTATTTATAACTTACATCATTAAAATGCAATATATTCTATATGTATATTTGATATATGGACCGTGTCCAACCCAAGTAATTTGGATTCTTTTTTACATGATCAAAAATGTCGAGCTGTCCGATAACTCGAAACTTACCCTACCTAGAGAAAACAGATTTCACAATGTTTAAATTTATAAAAAAATTCTATAGATTCTCAGCTCATGTTTACTCACATTCAATCTGCTGCGTGCTGAGCACTAGCAAAGACACTACAAAGAGTGTGGCTAGTAGCCTGGGTATAGTTACGCTAGGCATAACTAGAACTATATTATTATGGTTACTAGAACTATATTAGTTACTATAAAAAACTATGGTTAAATTAAGGTGTCTAGAAAAATTATATCAGGGACTCAGGGTATGATAATGTCCACCTAGAAATTAGATCTTTCTATTATATAGCTAAGCTTTAATAATTCGTAAAAAAATCCCTAATCTATATAGGCTAAATTCTGAATCAGTGGACAGTTTCACATTTTCGTTCACGTAAAATGAATTACATGATAATAATTAAAATGAAGAACTAAACTATAATTATTATATAATTCTTAACATGATCGAAGATGCGAAATTGTCCAATGTTTCGGGATTTAGCCTATAATTAAATACAAGGGACTCCAGGAAGCAGTCAGAAAGTACAGTGACTCATGAACAATGTTTCATAAGCTCATGGATGCAGAAAAGCTACTCTGTCAAAAGTCACTTTGAGAACACGTTATTCTTGACTGGCAAGTACACTAGTTGCAAATATTGATACTAAAGTAACGAGTTATTCATTTTTGACGGGCAGGTACACCAGTAGAGACACTTTCCCACTACGTTCAGCACACCACTGACTGCAATATCCCTTTGTTATCAGAGATAAGCGCTATCAGTGGCAAGATAGATGTACATTATATTTATAATGCGTTATCTAATTAAATTAGAATGTGATGCAATTTTGATCCGGGAAAGGGGGGTTAAGATTGGGGGGGGGGGGGGGGGAATAAGTTGGCCCGGGGAGTTAAGAGATTGGGGAAGGGGGGGGGGGGTCTTATTTGTTTCCTTTATTAAATTAATGTAAGTACATTTTTAGTTAGATATATAGGTATTAAAGTGAAAACTTACCTGGTGTTTATCATTTTCTGTAATAAAAAAAAGGTATATTTCATATAACTTAAATTTTCAACTTTGAAGAATTTAAGTTAGGTAAAGATTTAGAATTCATTCAATTGAAGAATTTAGATTTTCATTTTTTTTCTAAATCTCTATTTTTTCCTTTAATGATGATATAAAATGTTAGAGTGAAATTAAAGAGTTAAATCATTATATATCATTTATTTGAAATAAGATGACAGAGTCTATAGCAGTACATAAGAGTATTAGTGACCTATGTGCATTGTCATAGATCTGAAGAAACTAGTACATGGGGTGAGTCATGAGTTAGTGAACGGTGCCACATTATCGATCAAATAAGATTTATAAAATGAATAGGTATTTTAATTATCATCATGGTATCATGGATACTAATTAAAACAAAGGTAAATTATACATTTTTGTATCCATGATACCGAGGTATCATGTATACCAATTAAAATAACGAGTTACTTTTTTTCTAATATGATCGATAATGTGGAACTGTTCGATAACTCGGCACTTACCCCACTAATCAATAAACTGAAAGTGCAAGACACATCAACGCTAAATAGATCAAAAAAGTGATTACCGTATAGTTAAGCAGGGGAAAAGTAGTAGTGGTCTATGAGCACATACACCACTACTACTTTTCATGCCTTTTCATTCAGTCACACGCATGTACATCACTAATAGTTTAAAGGGGCTATTTACAAAATGATTGCAGCATTTTGGTCCTGAATATTGCTGAGTACCTACGTCATGACATGGCAAGAAAGGTTAGGCCTAAGGTATGAGAGGATATTTTCTTGATTTTAAGAGCACCGTTTGAGGTATTCAATTTTTTGAAGAATAAAAAAATTGGAAATTTTTGAAGAAAAAATGTTGAATTTATTTTTTGAAATATAAAAAAAATCTGATTTTTTTTAAATTTAGGAATTTTTTTTGAGCCGTGGAATTATGTAAAACCTGTAAGGATTAGGTTGATCATGTATAAATTTGTTTCAAATATCAAAAAATGTAAACTCCACAAACGGTGTTCTTAAAACAGAAGAATATTTAAATTATTTAAGACTTCATCATGCGTCACACAATACATACATTATTTTAATAAAATATATATTTATTTATATAAATTTCATATCTTTAACTAAGGTGCATTAACTAGATAGTAACTAGAACAATTTGAATAAAATTGCGACAACTAGTTTGTGAACCGTGTAAAAATAACAAAAAAAAAGAATTAGGGAATGTTCCAAGTTATCGAACAGTTACACATTTTCAATCATATAAGAATTTCTTTTATAAATATTTTAATTCTTAGTTGGATCTTTATTTCCATTGGTATCCATGATACCTGCAGGTATCATGGATACCAATGGAGAAAACGAGTTGAATAATAATAAAATAATAATTCTTATATGATCGAAAATGTGGAACTGTTCGATAACTCGGAACTTACCCTACATGATTATAAATTTCTCCAATAAATATGGTTTCTAATAAACATCTAATACATGGACGTAATTATTTCAATTCATTACACAAATATGAAGAAAGTTATATATCATCAATAAACAATTTATTATATTTTAAAATGAAATTAAATTATTAAACTAAAAAAAATCTATCAAAATTTCTGTTAACAAAAAACTATCACAGATATTAACTAAAATATAAACCAATGTTAGAATGCTATTTGTCTCTTTAGTGTAAATACTCTATTATTTATAGCTTTTTGGTCGAATAATTCCAAATTATGGTTCGTATATCCTCTACGGGAAGTTAAAATTTAAATGGTAGTCCAATTTACAACAGTTTGGGCCCAAGAGACGCCCCATCCCCTTCTCCTCCATTCACCACAGACAGCTTCAGGATAGAGCCCCTGGGATCCTGAGTTTTAGTCGTCAATTTCTATACAATCCGGGTTTTCTACTTTTTACCGGTCCAGTTTACTTTTTCCGGACCGTAAAAGTTGACGGGACACTCCGAAGAAACAGGTACCCATGTCACCAAGTGGGCCCACTAAATCCCAAACCCCCGTCTGCTGTCCCTGTTTTATTTTATTCCTCCTGGTTGGCCACAAAATAAGCCCGTACTGAATCCCGTCTTCAGTCCCCTAATTTTTCTTTTCCGGTCTTTTCCTCTTTTCTAAGCCACATGCATGATATGAAGACAAAGAAAGAGTAGCGAGTGTGATAGAGTTAACAGTGCAAAGGCGAAGCTAAAACACACACAACTAGAATTATTATATAATAATATATTAATAATTATTATATACCTACTATAATATATCATAATTATTATATACCTACTATAATATATCATAATTATTATATACCTACTATAATATATCATAATTATTATATACCTACTATAATATATCATAATTATTATATACCTACTATAATATATCATAATTATTATATACCTACTATAATATATCATAATTATTATATACCTACTATAATATATCATAATTATTATATACCTACTATAATATATCATAATTATTATATACCTACTATAATATATCATAATTATTATATACCTACTATAATATATCATAATTATTATATACCTACTATAATATATCATAATTATTATATACCAAACACACAACAGAGATGTGCTGGTGTATTACAACACCAAGTAAACTTTTCTAGTCAGAAATAGGCTTTATTCTGAGCTATCGGACAGTTCCACATTTTCGATCATATCGGAAAAAAATTATAAAACTTTTATTTGAATTGATATCCAATTAATTATACTATACATTTTATCGTCTTACATGGTCGAAAATGTGAAACTGTCCGATAACTTCGAACTTATCCTAGGTATTTAAAAAAATAATTTTTAGAATTTTGTACATTTTAAAGAAGAGTTCAAATTCATGACGTCAAAAAGCTACTTTGATGTGAAAAAAGCTACTTTGATGTCAAAAAGCTACTTTGATGTCAAAAAGCTACTTTGATGTCAAAAAGCTACTTTGATGTCAAAAAAGCTACTTTAACGTCATAAAGCTATTTTGACGTCATCAAGCTACTTTGACGTCAAAGTAGACACATTAGTGTTCTAATTGGTCAGTGAGGAAGATGACTTGCATAATTTAGTATTATTGATATTGCTTGACTTTTAAATCAAAATAAATTAGGCTAAAAGAAGCAAAAGCTTTGAAATTTCTTTTAAATTATTTAGTGATGGAAGTGATTAACTTTAATGTAAATAAATAACCCATCTAGTTACTTAATATACAATAGTGGCTTTATGTTAATTTTGAATTGGATTATTTTGATTATATGGATAGTTAGGAAATTCCCACAAAAGTTTAAAAATTTCCACAATTTCTATGGGAGTTCCCACAAAATTGATTAAATTTCCACAATTTCTATGGAAATTCCCACAAAAGTTATAAAAATTTCCACAATTTCTATGGGAGTTCCCACAAAATTGATTAAATTTCCACTATTTCTATGGGAGTTCCCACAAAAGTTATAAAATTTTCACAATTTCTATGGGAGTTCCCACAAAAGTTATAAAATTTTCACAATTTCTATGGGAGTTCCCACAAAAGCATCAAAGTTCCACAATCCTATTAGCTATAAATTAATGAATTACTATTAGAATACACATAGCCGGAACACTTAATTATTTATATAACTGGTTATTATTATTTTAGATAGAGTTGCAACAATTACCATGCTATACATTTTCTTAACAAACATGTCGAATGGAAGACGGGTACAATGTATTTTAAGAATAATGAGACTTTTCTAAATAATCAACTATTTAGTTCTACATACATTTCTCTGACTAAGGTACAACTGTGATAAAGTAAACCAATATTTACTTTCTGAAGTTTTAACTCCCAATCTTTTCACGAGCATTTTACAATTTTTCAAAAAAATTAAATTTTCAAAAAAATGTTTTTCAAATTTTTCAAAAAATATTTTTCAATTTTTTTTCAATTTAAAAAAAATCAAATTGTTCTAAATTTACTTTTTTATCCATTGGTTTGCTTTATCCAGTTCAAGATCTAAATTGATTATCTAATACGATGAACTTATATTCTAGAATCGGAGAAACAAAAAAAAATATTCAAAATTAAATTCTACATACCTACTTGTCATTTAATTTATCTTTTAAAATTAAATACTATATAATATACGGATGATATAACTTCTAAATAAACAACTTGATAAAGAGTTCATTCTTAATTATTTACAAACATATTATGCTTTTAAGAACAATTGATTATTATTTGCCTTTATTTATTTATATACTTCAAATGCACATCGAGTCAACGGTAATGTGGAGCTGTCTATACTGTGAAAAATGTCCACTAAATTATGAACTATGTACAAAAAACTCAAAATAAAACTAAACAAAAAATTAAATGTCTTTAAGCAGAACTAAAAATAGAGAATTGTTTTTTTTTACAAAGACACATTTTTTCACAAAAAAAATTAAACACTAGGGCCAGTTCCGAGTTATTGACCTGTTCTCCATTTTCGATCATATTAAAAATATATAATAATTAACTATTATTTCCATTGGTGTCTATGCTACCGGCAAGTATCATGGATACCAATCAAAATTAAATATTAACTATTATATATTTTCTTCTATGATCGAAAATGTGGAACAGTCCGATAACTTGGACCTTACCCTATATTTAAACATTCCAACAAGCTACCAATACCATCATTCTAAATAGCTTTTATTTAATATTAAGAAGAAAAAGTTCTTTTTCAAACGCTACAAAGAGCATTTTCCCATCAATATGAAGGATGGTATCGATACCTTATTGAGAGACTACACAATTCTAAATACTCATTTTAACCTACATACAAGAAGTTCTAGAACACTTATCTGCTAAATGTGTAGTTATTGCACATATCTAATAGTGATTGTGTAGTTTGTACACATGTCTACACACATCCATCATGGCTTTGACACACCCAAGTGAATAAGTTAATAGTTTTAGAAAAGTGAGTTGAAACATTATGTAAGTCACAGACTTCCAACAATATAAAGTGGATTCGAAAATAAGATCTGATAAATACTCAATAGCCAAAATATGACACAGTAGCCAATAGCAAGTTAAAGATTCTTTTCAGTGCACCGTGTCATTGAAACTACTCGTTATTTTGATTGGTATAGGTATCACGGATACCAACTCGTTATTTTAATAAGTATATATATTACTAAATTGGTATCCATTATACCTGCAGGTATCATGGATACCTCTTAAAATAACGAGTTGTTTCAATCTTCTTATCGAAAACTAGAGGTCTTCTTAACATGTCATCGGCTTTTGTTTATTTACCCTATAATATTTTTTAATAAAAATTAGGTAGCTATACATTACAGTGAAAAAAATAAAAGTTTAATATTCCATAGAGTGAAGACACTTAGCAAGTCTGTAATTCTAAATAAGATATTGACTTGTATCACTAGCGATATATTCTTAGAAGATAGCTAGGTAAAACAATAGGAGTTAATAATTACCAGTATTGAATATTGTGATCCATTGTGTGATAGCTACTCTTATTTAAAATATATTAATAGGGAATCATATACTATTATGAACGTTTATAATATAATGTGTAAAGTTTAAGTATCAAGATGTTACTATATTTTGAAAGTAAAATTGAGACATTTTAGATTGAGAATCTGAATTTTAGCCTATCATTAATGTATCCTGAGATAGTTGAACAGTTGACTATTTGAAAGGAATGAACAGTATTGATCATCTGTGTTGAATATAAGTGTTCAAAAAGCAATATGGATTGATATCAATAATGAAAAGCATAAACATCAGTTAACCAAGTATGGAACCTTGTGGTACCCCACGAGCAACATCTTCGTAAGACAGCTGTGAGAGTTTGACTTTTGAAACATAACCTTGTTCTACCTTATATAACATAAATCTATGATATAAACAATAAAAATTTAAGGAAGATCTTCCTCAGCATCCTAATTCTTCGTATTAATAATTAAATAAGAAAACTGAATGCATTACCAGTGCCCCTACTCCATATATCAAACTTTTCATCCGGCAATATGCTCCCTAGCTACATTCACCAGTAAAGCTACTTCTGGACACTTATTCCAAATATACTGCACAAAAAGAAAGGCTTTCCAGGAATACAATTCTCTATACACGACCAATACAAGTAACTCAATCGATGAAGACAGTCTGTTCTGCCGCCTTATTCATCAAGCTAGGACTAACTCCAGAGCAAGTTCCTGAAATCCCTCCACTACCTCACCACTTGTGTTTAACTTCATCTAGGTGATAGAGTGATGTTTAGTGAAGGGCGTAGACTATAGTTAAGACAGAGGCTATGACTGTAGGTAGAACACTACTTCTTAGTCCTTCAACACCAGACAACTGGCTATCTTTGTTGTTGCGATGATTAGTTGGAGTATCTGAAAGTGAAATATGGGATAAATAACACAATTATCAAAAAGGGAATCAGAAAATTGCTATTAGCAAGTTACTAAATTTTACCAGAAATTTTGAAATGATTGATATCAGCTGTACTATAAGCCATAATCATTACTTACTTTGCAATCTTGTACGATCACCATCCTGACGGGGGTTTATCTGGTCAGTTTGTGTATCTGCCCAGTCTCCTGAACCATAACCTGAACCGTCGTCAAACGTGTCCTCATCATCAACTGGAATTTAAAAAAAGGTTATAAAAACACTACCCTCATAAACAAGATAATAGGGACGTTACTAAATGTAATACGTGAATATATTTATAATAAACCAGTGTTAATAATAACATAGATGGATTTATTGTTAAAATGGTAGTAAATTTATCGAGTAGCTAGGCGCATTCCAGCGTATTTTTGACGTAACTAGATAAAATACGCTATATGACATTCAAGAAAACCTTCGACCTACTAGCTAAAATTGATCTTATTTATCACCGAGTAAAAGATCTAAATGGTACTTAAGACCCTCTACTCAAGGACAACGTAAGTAAATGGTCTATTTGAAGACAGACACTTTACTCTCACCAGTTGAAGACTCCTTATCCTACACTACATCACTGTGGTCTAATCATTAATTACCAGAGTTGTACGGTGATTCGTAACCTCTCTCATTGCTGCCGTATGCACCAGGTCTGTTGTCATAATCTGAACCACGGGCAACTTCTTCTCTTCTTTGACTGTCCGATTCTGGTAACCAAGAGGTGTGTCCCAAAACCAACTGAAATTAGAACATTCGTGATTGTTATTTGGAAGGAAATATGCCTATAAGTTATAGTGTAAAGTAAGGTTACAGTTTAACGTAAGCTTACAATTTAAGTAACTGTTTAACGTAAGGTTATACTACTTATACTAGATTTTAAAAATCATAGCTTTATAAATTATTTTAGTTGAAAATATTATAAGTTCAGATTTGTTTAGTGTGAACGGGGTATAACCAGTTTGACAAAGTGTTAGATAGTGTGAACGGGGTATAACCAGTTTGACAAAGTGTTAGATAGTGTGTACGGGGTATAACCAGTTTGACAAGTGTTAGATATTGTTTACGGGGTATAACCAGTTTGACAAAGTGTTAGATAGTGTGTACGGGGTATAACCAGTTTGACAAAGTGTTAGATAGTGTGTACGGGGTATAACCAGTTTGACAAAGTGTTAGATAGTGTGTACGGGGTATAACCAGTTTGACAAAGTGTTAGATAGTGTGTACGGGGTATAACCAGTTTGACAAAGTGTTAGATAGTGTGTACGGGGTATAACCAGTTTGACAAAGTGTTAGATAGTGTGTACGGGGTATAACCAGTTTGACAAGTGTTAGATATTGTTTACGGGGTATAACCAGTTTGACAAAGTGTTAGATAGTGTGTACGGGGTATAACCAGTTTGACAAAGTGTTAGATAGTGTGTACGGGGTATAACCAGTTTGACAAAGTGTTAGATAGTGTGTACGGGGTATAACCAGTTTGACAAAGTGTTAGATAGTGTGTACGGGGTATAACCAGTTTGACAAAGTGTTAGATAGTGTGTACGGGGTATAACCAGTTTGACAAGTGTTAGATATTGTTTACGGGGTATAACCAGTTTGACAAAGTGTTAGATAGTGTGTACGGGGTATAACCAGTTTGACAAAGTGTTAGATAGTGTGTACGGGGTATAACCAGTTTGACAAAGTGTTAGATAGTGTGTACGGGGTATAACCAGTTTGACAAGTGTTAGATATTGTTTACGGGGTATAACCAGTTTGACAAAGTGTTAGATAGTGTGTACGGGGTATAACCAGTTTGACAAAGTGTTAGATAGTGTGTACGGGGTATAACCAGTTTGACAAAGTGTTAGATAGTGTGTACGGGGTATAACCAGTTTGACAAAGTGTTAGATAGTGTGTACGGGGTATAACCAGTTTGACAAAGTGTTAGATAGTGTGTACGGGGTATAACCAGTTTGACAAAGTGTTAGATAGTGTGTACGGGGTATAACCAGTTTGACAAGTGTTAGATATTGTTTACGGGGTATAACCAGTTTGACAAAGTGTTAGATAGTGTGTACGGGGTATAACCAGTTTGACAAAGTGTTAGATAGTGTGTACGGGGTATAACCAGTTTGACAAAGTGTTAGATAGTGTGTACGGGGTATAACCAGTTTGACAAAGTGTTAGATAGTGTGTACGGGGTATAACCAGTTTGACAAAGTGTTAGATAGTGTGTACGGGGTATAACCAGTTTGACAAAGTGTTAGATAGTGTGTACGGGGTATAACCAGTTTGACAAAGTGTTAGATAGTGTGTACGGGGTATAACCAGTTTGACAAAGTGTTAGATAGTGTGTACGGGGTATAACCAGTTTGACAACGTGTTAGATATTGTTTACGGGGTATAACCAGTTTGACAAAGTGTTAGATAGTGTGTACGGGGTATAACCAGTTTGACAAAGTGTTAGATATTGTTTACGGGGTATAACCAGTTTGACAAAGTGTTAGATAGTGTGTACGGGGTATAACCAGTTTGACAAGTGTTAGATATTGTTTACGGGGTATAACCAGTTTGACAAAGTGTTAGATAGTGTGTACGGGGTATAACCAGTTTGACAAAGTGTTAGATAGTGTGTACGGGGTATAACCAGTTTGACAAAGTGTTAGATAGTGTGTACGGGGTATAACCAGTTTGACAACGTGTTAGATAGTGTGTATGGGGTATAACCAGTTTGACAAAGTGTTAGATAGTGTGTACGGGGTATAACCAGTTTGACAAAGTGTTAGATAGTGTGTACGGGGTATAACCAGTTTGACAAAGTGTTAGATAGTGTGTACGGGGTATAACCAGTTTGACAAAGTGTTAGATAGTGTGTACGGGGTATAACCAGTTTGACAAAGTGTTAGATATTGTTTACGGGGTATAACCAGTTTGACAAAGTGTTAGATAGTGTGTACGGGGTATAACCAGTTTGACAAAGTGTTAGATATTGTTTACGGGGTATAACCAGTTTGACAAAGTGTTAGATAGTGTGTACGGGGTATAACCAGTTTGACAAGTGTTAGATATTGTTTACGGGGTATAACCAGTTTGACAAAGTGTTAGATAGTGTGTACGGGGTATAACCAGTTTGACAAAGTGTTAGATAGTGTGTACGGGGTATAACCAGTTTGACAAAGTGTTAGATAGTGTGTACGGGGTATAACCAGTTTGACAACGTGTTAGATATTGTTTACGGGGTATAACCAGTTTGACAAAGTGTTAGAGAGTGTGTACGGGGTATAACCAGTTTGACAAAGTGTTAGATAGTGTGTACGGGGTATAACCAGTTTGACAAAGTGTTAGATAGTGTGTACGGGGTATAACCAGTTTGACAAGTGTTAGATATTGTTTACGGGGTATAACCAGTTTGACAAAGTGTTAGATAGTGTGTACGGGGTATAACCAGTTTGACAAAGTGTTAGATAGTGTGTACGGGGTATAACCAGTTTGACAAAGTGTTAGATAGTGTGTACGGGGTATAACCAGTTTGACAAAGTGTTAGATAGTGTGTACGGGGTATAACCAGTTTGACAAAGTGTTAGATAGTGTGTACGGGGTATAACCAGTTTGACAAAGTGTTAGATAGTGTGTACGGGGTATAACCAGTTTGACAAAGTGTTAGATAGTGTGTACGGGGTATAACCAGTTTGACAAGTGTTAGATATTGTTTACGGGGTATAACCAGTTTGACAAAGTGTTAGATAGTGTGTACGGGGTATAACCAGTTTGACAAAGTGTTAGATAGTGTGTACGGGGTATAACCAGTTTGACAAAGTGTTAGATAGTGTGTACGGGGTATAACCAGTTTGACAAAGTGTTAGATAGTGTGTACGGGGTATAACCAGTTTGACAAAGTGTTAGATAGTGTGTACGGGTATAACCAGTTTGACAAGTGTTAGATATTGTTTACGGGGTATAACCAGTTTGACAAAGTGTTAGATAGTGTGTACGGGGTATAACCAGTTTGACAAAGTGTTAGATAGTGTGTACGGGGTATAACCAGTTTGACAAAGTGTTAGATAGTGTGTACGGGGTATAACCAGTTTGACAAGTGTTAGATATTGTTTACGGGGTATAACCAGTTTGACAAAGTGTTAGATAGTGTGTACGGGGTATAACCAGTTTGACAAAGTGTTAGATAGTGTGTACGGGGTATAACCAGTTTGACAAAGTGTTAGATAGTGTGTACGGGGTATAACCAGTTTGACAAAGTGTTAGATAGTGTGTACGGGGTATAACCAGTTTGACAAAGTGTTAGATAGTGTGTACGGGGTATAACCAGTTTGACAAAGTGTTAGATAGTGTGTACGGGGTATAACCAGTTTGACAAAGTGTTAGATAGTGTGTACGGGGTATAACCGGTTTGACAAAGTGTTAGATAGTGTGTACGGGGTATAACCAGTTTGACAACGTGTTAGATATTGTTTACGGGGTATAACCAGTTTGACAAAGTGTTAGATAGTGTGTACGGGGTATAACCAGTTTGACAAAGTGTTAGATATTGTTTACGAGGTATAACCAGTTTGACAAAGTGTTAGATAGTGTGTACGGGGTATAACCAGTTTGACAAGTGTTAGATATTGTTTACGGGGTATAACCAGTTTGACAAAGTGTTAGATAGTGTGTACGGGGTATAACCAGTTTGACAAAGTGTTAGATAGTGTGTACGGGGTATAACCAGTTTGACAAAGTGTTAGATAGTGTGTACGGGGTTTAACCAGTTTGACAAAGTGTTAGATAGTGTGTACGGGGTATAACCAGTTTGACAAAGTGTTAGATAGTGCCAGTACCCTCTCTTACCCTCTTTATTCCCCTCAGTGAGTCAGCTTTAGCGTATATAGCGGAGTCTGCAGTTGTGATCTGCAGTTCTGGGTTGTACTTCTGTTCACTCAGACCGATGTTTGCAATGTCAGACTTGTACCTGAAAAAAAGGTCAAGATATCAATCTATCTAGAACTAAATAAATGCCTATGCTAGAAAACAATAGCTATAACTCGCATTTAATCTATTTAAATATTCCTCCATTCAATCTATCTAGTAATTCACTCTGTCTGTGGGTACAGTTGGACTAGAGGTAATAAGATATCGTGGTGACTGAATTTTAAAGTAGAATCCGTAAGTAGTTGTTCCAGTGGGAATGGTAATGTTACAATGGCATTAACTCCATTGGAATGGGAATTATTTAGCGAATATTCCCCCTTCATGTAAATGGGGAACATACTCTTTGTACTTTTAAAGAATATTCCCTTTTTATTTTAAAGCGAATATTTTGTATTTTTTCATTGAAAATTCCCTTTAATTTTTTAGGAATATTCCTTCTTTATTTCTTTTCGAATAATCCCCTCTTTTTTAGGAATATTCCCCCTTTCCTATTAGCGAACATCCCCTTCAAAAAGAAGAAGCTATATTTGTTGCTAAGGAAACGCCACTGATAAATAAATGGAACAATTATTCTTCAAAACAACAAAATTTTAACAACTGGGAGTAGGGTAAGTTTTGAGTTATCGGACAATTCCACATTTTCGATCATACAAGAATTAATTAATATTTAACTCATTTCTTTAATTGGTATCCAAGATACCTGCAAGTATCATGGATACCAACTGAGTATTACAGCAGATATTATAGATACCAATTGGATATTACTACAAGTATCATGGATACCAATTATAAAAAAATTATTTGAAGAATTACCTATAATTTTCTTTCTTAAATTATCGAAAATGTGTTCCCGTGCGATAACTCGGTTTTACACCTCCACTGCCATTTCATGAGGCACAGAGCTGTTCAATCGGTAATTAAAATGGCGTAATGGGCAATAAAAGGACCGATCTAAGGACCCCTTCGCGTGATGAAATCCATCCACCAGTTCCTCCTGACGGTTTAATCAAGGCAGATCAAGGGGGGCAAAACCAGAGATAATGGACTAATCTATAATTATCACGGCCTGGCGGACTTCAAATAGAACGCTGACAAATATAGAGATAATCTGAGATATAATAATTATTATATCAGGTTATATCCGATGGTATTGATCTGTGGACGCTATTGAGGCAGATACTGGCGTGGAATTACTTGGGGTAACTTGAACAGAGATATTGCTTTGAGATAACAAATATATAAATAAGAGCTAAATCAAGCAAATTATATTTGTGAAAAAAAAACATCTAAATTTTAAAGTTTTTTTAAACTTTTTATTGTCCAGCAAATAGGTTTTTCACAGTTAGTTTAATATGAATGGTAAATGTTTATTGAATGATAACAGAGTAATTGGACAGACACAGTAGGATATTATTGAGCTATAGTTCTCAATAAGCAGTGACGTGGTAATGTGGTGATACATTGAGTAAGAAAAGGAGTGATAGATGATAGAACGAGCATACCCCGGTGTGCTGATGGGGGAGTGTGAAAAGGGATATTGATGATGAAAATTATATGAATATCATTAGTTTTTTTATCTAGTTATAAATTTTACACTGAAATATTTAATAGAAAATTAGAATAGGCATAACAACATTAATAGACCCTATATATTTCTTAACTCTTGTCTCTGATAGTACATCATCACAGTGACTCTTTTCTCTGACAGTACATCATCACAGTGACTCTTTTCTCTGATAGTACATCATCACAGTGACTCTTTTCTCTGATAGTACATCATCACAGTGACTCTTTTCTCTGATAGTACATCATCACAGTGACTCTTTTCTCTGATAGTACATCAACACAGTGACTCTTTTCTCTGATAGTACATCATCACAGTGACTCTTTTCTCTGATAGTACATCATCACAGTGACTCTTTTCTCTGATAGTACATCATCACAGTGACTCTTTTCTCTGATAGTACATCATCACAGTGACTCTTTTCTCTGATAGTACATCATCACAGTGACTCTTTTCTCTGATAGTACATCATCACAGTGACTCTTTTCTCTGATAGTACATCATCACAGTGACTCTTTTCTCTGATAGTACATCATCACAGTGACTCTTTTCTCTGATAGTACATCATCACAGTGACTCTTTTCTCTGATAGTACATCATCACAGTGACTCTTTTCTCTGATAGTACATCATCACAGTGACTCTTTTCTCTGATAGTACATCATCACAGTGACTCTTTTCTCTGATAGTACATCATCACAGTGACTCTTTTCTCTGATAGTACATCATCACAGTGACTCTTTTCTCTGACAGTACATCATCACAGTGACTCTTTTCTCTGATAGTACATCATCACAGTGACTCTTTTCTCTGATAGTACATCATCACAGTGACTCTTTTCTCTGATAGTACATCATCACAGTGACTCTTTTCTCTGATAGTACATCATCACAGTGACTCTTTTCTCTGATAGTACATCATCACAGTGACTCTTTTCTCTGATAGTACATCATCACAGTGACTCTTTTCTCCGATAGTACATCATCACAGTGACTCTTTTCTCTGATATTACATCATCACAGTGACTTTTCTCTGATAGTACATCATCACAGTGACTCTTTTCTCTGATAGTACATCATCACAGTGACTCTTTCTCAGATAGTACATCATCACAGTGACTCTTTTCTCTGATAGTACATCATCACAGTGACTCTTTTCTCTGATAGTACATCATCACAGTGACTCTTTTCTCTGATAGTACATCATCACAGTGACTCTTTTCTCTGATAGTACATCATCACAGTGACTCTTTTCTCTGATAGTACATCATCACAGTGACTCTTTTCTCCGATAGTACATCATCACAGTGACTCTTT
>CANNZV010002482.1:0-96357 GCA_947561585.1 Caprella mutica
CTACTGTTAAAGTTATGATATCTTTGATACTTTATATGATGAAATTGTTGAAACCTAATTTGAAGTACTATGCATTGTGCAAAGGATTTGCTAGCAAGTCTAACGACAAACTGATAGTGAAGATAAAACCATATCAACAAATCATTGAGTTTTTCTTGCACAAACTAAAAGTTCCTGTGGCTGTTGATCAAAATGCTTTTGTTCTGATTAACACAGCAAAAATGTTGAAACTAGGAGCATCTAACGGATCTTACGTAATTGGTGACTTCTCATCTGATAAATGCTCTATGAGTAGATGGATTTGTGTGTATTCAGATGATGCCGTTCCTGTAGACCATTGCTACGTGTCTAATGTGCTCTTCAGCAATGCCGGCTTGAACAGTCAAGAGATGACATTGGAGATCAGGGAAAATCTTACAAATCAACTATACCACAATGGCAGAAATCTTCCATCGCCATACTCCTTGGCGCCAGACTATTCACAGGAGTTTATATATGGATTTCCTTCACCCTGTCGAGCTAAGGAATTTAATCTGTCAGTAATAGATCATCCTGACTATAAAACAAATTTAAACTTCAAAGATATTTTGAATGACTACTTCAGTGTGCCTAGACTGATTAGCGAGGAAGATATTCTTTCAATTTCCCTAACTCCCGAATTGAGGAAAATTTGTTGTGATACCAATTCTGTTGCTCCTAATTTTATATACTTTATAGTTACCAAAGTTATCTGTGATATTAATTGTGAATTAAATTGTCACATCGCCAGTAGATCTTTTTCAAAGTTTGTGTTCACAGCTGATAAATACAGAACGGATAGAATACCAGTCGATAACGACTTTATTGGAGTGGGTGGAGATATCGTCATTCCTCCACACTTGCTAAGAACGTATAACGAGACTAAGGAACTTTTACAGATTCAGTTTAATTCTTCAATCTCAAATTGTGGAAAAAAGAAGAATGAAGCTGATACAAAATCTCTGGGCCATATTTTATTACAAGGACAGTGTGGTGATTTGCGCCTTTTTGTCCAATGTCTGTCCAACACTATCGGCATGGTGGTGCATGAAGAAGACTGTTGGCGCTTGAAGGGAGACACAAGCGCTGCCACTGAGACTAAACTCTCTCAACTGAGTCTGAAATATCCTAGAGCTCCTTCTGTCTTTGTCCTACACAACATTGACTGCTTGATTAAGGTTTGTTGCTTCCAGAAATACAAAAATTTCCTTAAATTTAAATGTATCTGTGATGATTTTTTACAGTTTACTAATTTTTTTTTTGGTGTGGGGGGTTTGGTGTGGGGGGAGGGGGGTACACAATGACAAATTTGTAAATGTTAAAATTAGAAAACTGATTTGTGAAATTAGCATCATGAAAGGAATTGAAAGATGCAATCTAAATGATTTTAATGTTACTAATTACTATAAACTATGATATTAAATTATGTGTTTATATGCTGTAATAAATCTGTTACTGGTTGTTTATTGTGATTGATTTAAATAATCTTTTACAGGGAGATGCTGCCAATGAGTTTGACGAAAGAGTTTGCATAGCTCTGTCACTGAGTCTTGACAGCCTGTCTGTTGAGAACTCTATCGTCATAGGCACTTGTCAATCTGACGTCAATGTACACAGTAAGAAAAGAAACAATCTCTCTGTACAAAAAAGACCAATGTGAATATATAATTTTCATCTCCCACTTTCAGTAGCTAATTAAACATGAGAAAATGAAGAATGTAGCAATGATACGTCCTTGAATATATTGATATGTTATTCTAATTCCTATCACTTTATTCAATGCTTAAATGTATTTCATCTATTAAATACATCAGTCCTTGTATTGAAAATGAATTAGTATGAAAAGGAATTTGAACACTGAAGGGTATAATATAATAGCCATTATCAATAAATAACTAAATCTGAAGTCATGGGCTATATATGGATTGATCATTTGCACTATTATAAATATTATTCAAACCCAGTTATATTATTAAAAAGGGAAGGAGCACTAGTTGAACACTTTTCACCTCATGCAGATGGTTTATGGCGCTTGTTCACCTACCAGAAGAAACTACCCAATTCCTCCAACCTTCTGGCCGCTGACAAAGATGAAATATGCCGTTATTTACTGACAGAGAAATACGGTGACTACATCAGTGACTATGACAGCTTGTTGACTTTCCTCCTTCAGAAGACGCAAGGATTGGGCTATGCCGCTCTCAATTTCATCCTGACTGAAGCGCAGAATGTTTGTCTGGAAAATATGGAAGCTCTTCCAGTCCTGAGCATTGTGCATCTGGCAGCGGCTGTCGAGACGTATAATAAACAGCGGAGGAAGGATGTGGCGGGGAGGGTGGAGGTGCCTAAGGTGGAGTGGGGTGATGTGGGGGGTTTGAAGGAGGCTAAGAGGGAGTTGGTGAATGCCATTCAGATGCCTCTTAAATATCCTCATCTTATGGCTACGGGAGTGAAGTGCTCAGGTGAGATTCTCCATTTCTCTTATAGGGTAGCTAAGTGATGAATTATCAGACAGTTTGAGTTTTTTTTTTTTTTATATTAGCTACTGAAGATGTTAAACTAACTGATAATTTTTTAACTTACCCTACCTGTTCAACATATGTTTTTATATGAAAACTAGCTATTTATATTAACCTATTTCGTATAGGGCTGCGATTTTTAAATGTATGTCAGAACATTATTTTTTTTAAATATAAAGAAATTAATTAACTAATATTTAGCTAATTTATAATAGAAATTAACAAAAATTTGAACTCCAGCCAATTCCAGATATATAGTAAATATTTTTTTAACAATTCACAAGTTAAAATTATTCCATTTTATATTAATTATTTAGTTATTAAATGTTTTAATTTTTATTAATTATTTCATATTATTTATTTTTTTCAGGTATTTTGCTGTACGGTCCCCCAGGTACCGGTAAAACTCTACTGGCTAAAGCTGTGGCCAGTGAGTGTAACCTGTCCTTCCTGTCTGTCAAAGGGCCAGAGCTACTGAACATGTATGTGGGACAGAGTGAGCAGAACGTGAGACAAGGTGGGTGCTTTTTTGGGGTGGATTAGTATTTTAATGTAGCTTTTTAGAATTATTTTTTGTAGCCTTTAGGATTTTTTGTAGCCTTTAGGATTTTTTGGAGCCTTATAGGATTTTTTGGAGCCTTTTAGGATTTTTGGAGCCTTTTAGGATTTTTGGAGCCTTTTAGGATTTTTGGAGCCTTTTAAGATTTTTTGGAGCCTTTTAGGATTTTTTGGAGCCTTTTAGGATTTTTTGGAGCCTTTTAGGATTTTTTGGAGCCTTTTAAGATTTTTTGGAGCCTTTTATGATTTTTTGAAGCCTTTTGGATTTTTTGGAGCCTTTGGGATTTTTTGGAGCCTTTAGGATTTTTTTGAACCTTTTAGGATTTATTGGATCCCTTTAGGATTTATTGGATCCCTTTAGGATTTTTTGGAGCCTTTTAGGATTTTTTGGAGCCGTTTAGGATTTTTTGGAGCCGTTTAGGATTTTTTGGAGCCGTTTAGGATTTTTTGGAGCCGTTTAGGATTTTTTGGAGCCGTTTAGGATTTTTTGGAGCCTTTTAGGATTTTTTGGAGCCTTTTAGGATTTTTTGGAGCCTTTTAGGATTTTTTGGAGCCTTTTAGGATTTTTTGGAGCCTTTTAGGATTTTTTGGAGCCTTTTAGGATTTTTTGGAGCCTTTTAGGATTTTTTGGAGCCTTTTAGGATTTTTTGGAGCCTTTTCTTTACTTTAGTGAACTATCAATTCCTCCAAATGAAATAACATTTCATCAGAATAAAAATCGAATCAATACGCAGTCAATTAAATTTATTTACATGAAATTTATTTACATGATATTTATTTACATGATATTTATTTACTTGAAATTTATTTACTTGAAATTTATTTACTTGAAATTTATTTACATGAAATTTATTTACATGAAATTTATTTACTTGAAATTTATTTACATGAAATTTATTTACATGAAATTTATTTACATGAAATTTATTTACATAAAATTGTTACATAATTTTTCATGAATTTTTTTAGTAATTATTTTTGATACATTTTTCATATATTTTATTTATTATTATTTTACATATTTCTTCTTTTACTATTAACACGTTGGCGGTCCACCAGCATTATGTCACTTTGCACAAATTGAACAGACGTCTATAGACGTCGTATTTTTACCAGCATAAAATGAGCCAGACGTGCCATGGCGTCCTGTTCCAATGTTATTATACGAGAGTTTATTGTAGGTGTGTATGTTGTGTACTGCCTCAGCCCACTCAGTGAGCATTTTGTTCAGCTTTCAGTAGCAAATAAGCATATCTTCATGGAAAAACCAAAAGTACCTGTATTGAAGGTGGCATCAATTGTACAAGATGATGATGACGTCTATAGACGTCATGGACCGTCAACGTGTTAATACCCCACTAAAATTAATGGGGTAGTATATAAGTAAACTTGAAAAATATGTAAAATTAAATATATATAAAAAATATTATGTAGTTAATTGATGCAAAGAAGACTAAATGAAAATAAATTCATGTAAATAAATTTCATGTAAATAAATTTCATGCAAATAAATTTCATGTAAATAGATTTATGGTGACCGGTATTTTCCACCCCGGTATATTGCATCCTAGGTATATTCCACCCCGGTAAATTCCACCCCACTTCACGGGTTAGGTTTGTTTAGTTATTAATATTAGTCATTCATTAATATTTTATGTAATGCTAGGTAACTTGATTTTCACTGTATCAAATTTTGCTGGCTAATCACAAAAATTAAATTTTTCACTACACATGTGACAGAGCAGCAGAAAGAAAGGTTGTGTGAACGAATTTATCAGTTGAGGTATTTAGATTTTCAATCTCAAGCTGATTTTTTACACTATCGCCAACACAACAGCAATATCAATTGTAAGATGATGTCATATAGTATTTATTGTTTATTTAGTTCATTTGGAATTTGGAATTTTAACTTGTAAAAGTGGTGGTTTTTAACCGAAGGCATTTTTTACATGTTTTTTTAACCAGGATTTATTTGATGGGGAGGGGGGGGGGGGGGTTATTGCACAGGGTTTCAAGACTGAGAGGTAATTGTCTTTTTCACAATGAGAGATTTTGATCACGGGGAATTTGGTCTTAGAATCCAAAACTGCAACTTATTAGCAAAGAGCGAAAGCATTGAGTGGGTTGTCTCTGCTAGTCGATTCTTTCCATACCTCATACAACCATTGTTGTGGGAGCACATGTGCAGTTTCATGGTAAAAAGGTATTAATATTAACTTTTTCAACACGTATACTTTGAAATAAACTACCATATTTAGGTACCTCTAAATATTGTCCAAATGTCTCAGGATATCTTCGGAGTTATTTTTTCATCGGTACGAATTATTTAACAAATGGCCATCAAAAAGTAAAATCTTTAGATTTACAAATGAGCATTGTCACAGGGGTGGAATATACCTTGGGTGGAATATACCTTGGGTGGAATATACCTTGGGTGGAATATACCTTGGGTGGAATATACCTTGGGTGGAATATACCTTGGGTGGAATATACCTTGGGTGGAATATACCTTGGGTGGAATATACCTTGGGTGGAATATACCTTGGGTGGAATATACCTTGGGTGGAATATACCGCAGTGGAATTTACAGGGGTGGAATATAGTGGGGTGGAATATACCTAGAACATAAATTTATATGCAAATAAATTTATATGTGAATAAATTTATATGTGAATAAATTTATATGTGAATTTAATTGACTGCGTATTGATTCGATTTTTATTCTGCTGAAATGATATTTCATTTGGAGGAATTGTTATTTTACTTTGATGAAATGCTATTTCATTTGGAGGAACTTTAATTGGAAAAGGTATAGTGTACTCTCCCGTTAAAAATAATGGATCATCATCAGTACCAATTTATTACATGATATTATGTTACTTCTAATGAATTCGATAAAAATGATTTTCTGCATAGTCTAATTTATTTTATAGATAGAATGCATTTAAAAATTGAATAAAGTAGGGGAATTTAAATATCAAGTCAATATATTCCCGTGCGTATCATAGTTACATTCTTCATGTTTAATAAACGTCGTGTAAAAGCGGACACCAAATAAATAATCACACTACGGGTATTATTAGGATAGATTTTTATTTGACATTTATTTTAATTGGCATCCATTATATCTGCAGGTATCATGGATATCAATTGAAATATATGTTACATAATAATTATTATATATACAGTATGGGCCATAAAAATGTTTCTGCTTTTTCAAATACTTGTAAATCGTTAGCCATTGGACAATAGAACTGAGTCTTGGTCTCTTTTTCTCCGCCTCTTATTGTACTATTAACAGGTTTAAACAATTTTGAACTGATGGTCATAGTTTAAGAACAGGTAAGCAAAGAGTGAGGTGATTATTTTTGTCATTGCGCGAAGGTTATTCTTAGAGCTAACTCTGTGATTTTACTCACTAAAAGGCAGTGAATAAATGGAAAAAAATTATAATGGTAGACATTATAATACAAGGTACTTACATTTCCTCCTTGGAAATTATTTGGAAATAGAACAATTTCAGAGATATTTTGATCTCATTGAATTATTCACTCTCAATATTCGTTCTTCACTGTTCATTGCATGGTTAAGGCCTGCTTCACACTTGCATTTTTACAGCGCGGAAAAAAAGCTCTTCTTGAAATGTGTTCACACATGTGTTTTTTTATGGCTGAAGTAGAAAAAAATTTAATGTGATTTTTCCATCAGCAATAAAAAAACGCGAGTGTGGACACTTTTTAAAAAGAGCTTAATTCCGCGGTGTTAAAAACGCAAGTGTGAAGCAGGTCTTAACCATGCAATGAACAAGCGAAAAACGAATATTCAGAGTGAAAACTTCAATGAGATCAAAATGTCACTGAAGTTGTTCTATTTCCAAATAGTTTTCAATGATGAAGTGTAAGCACCCTGTAATATAATGTCTACCATTATATTTTTTTTCCTTTTATTCACTGCCTTTTAGTGAGTAAAATCACAGAGTTAGCTCTAAGAATAACCTTCGCGCAATAACAAAAATAGTCACCCTCACTCTTTGCTTACCTGTTCTTAAACTATTTCCATCAGTTCAAAATTGTTTTTACCTGTTAATAGAACAATAAGAGGTGGAGAGAAAGAGACCAAGATACAGTTTTTTCGTCCATTGGTTAACGATTTACAAGTATTTGAAAAAGCAGAAACATTTTTGTAGCCCGTACTGAACATTTTTTCTTGCATATGGAAAAATATAGTAGCTACAGTCCAAAAAACCTGAATTTACCCTAACCAGATACATTGTTTAATATAAATAAAGAATGAGTCATTTTAGAGTTCACATCCTTCCCATCCGTTACCATCATGTCTCTGATTTTCTGTTCAGTTTTCAACAAGGCTCGCTCTGCCGCTCCCTGCGTTATTTTCTTTGATGAGTTGGATGCTCTGGTGCCTAACAGAGGAGTCACAGGTGACTCTGGGGGAGTCATGGACAGGTGAGAGAGAGTCAAAATAGCTAAAGTTTGATGAGACTAGTTCAACTCTGTACCCAGGGTATGATTGTTTATGATCATTTCCCTATAACTTCATCAGTACTTCATTTACTCGATTTTAGTTTTAAATGTAAGAGCATAGCTATGTCTTTATATTGTATGGGCAGATTAGAGAAATTTATAACTATTTTCTTATTGACTTTGTGATTCAGATGTTAGGACTAGGAATTACTGGAGTTACTGCATCACTGAACTAATTTGTTCCTAATCAGAACTAAGTAGGGTAAGTTACGAATTATAGGTCGGTACCACATCTTCGGTCATCTAAAAAAAAACTAAATAATGTTATTTTATTTTAATTATTATCAGCTAGATGTACCAATAGAAATAAAATAATAATTATTAGGTACATTGCTTTTTCTAATAGCGATGAGTGATGTGAAACTAACCAACAAATTCGTAACAAACCCTACCTATAGCTATCAACATAAGCAGCAGAACACCATTCCCCTGTCACTAATTCACACTGTACACATCTGACAGAATGGTCTCATCTGTACTGTCAGAACTAGATGAGTGTAACTGTGCATCTGACAGTCTGGTGTTTGTACTGGCGGCTACTAACAGACCTGATCTGGTAGACAAAGCCCTTCTCAGACCTGGCAGGTAATGTCTAATTATTAGTATAGAATTAATTGATACCTAAATGATTTTCTAAATCTTTTATAATTAAATAATGTAAAATTTAAAATAAATAGCTCATTAATAATTAATTATTTGATAAACATATAATTCCTCTAGAATTTTCTGAGTTTGACGTTAATCTTGTTATTTAAATTTATATCTTGCTTGTTATGAATCTTTATTTAATTCTTCTCATTATGATTTTGGTGAAGTATTATCCTGAAAATTTATATTCAACCATTTCATATATCAAGATGAGAGTTTTTAAAATGTGGCTCAGAACATTATTTTTTGAATGTATAAAAATTTATTATTTAAAGGTTTTTCAACATTTTCTTACTATTTCAAAAAAAATATACAAAAATTTGAGCACCAAGTGATTATTTGATGCTTGCCACAATTTTAAACTTTGTAATTTCTATTGAGATGCAGAATATTTAGTTTGCATTATAATTATTACAAAATTTAGTTTAAATTATAATAATTACAATATTTAGTTCAATTAGCTATGATAATTACAATATTTAGTTTAAATTATAATAATTACAATGTTTCGTTCAATTAGCTATGATAATTACTATATTTAGTTTAAATTATAATAATTACAATGTTTCGTTCAATTAGCTATGATAATTACTATATTTAGTTTAAATTATAATAATTACAATGTTTCGTTCAATTAGCTATAATAATTACTATATTTAGTTTAAATTATAATAATTACAATGTTTCGTTCAATTAGCTATGATAATTACTATATTTAGTTTAAATTATAATAATTACAATGTTTCGTTCAATTAGCTATAATAATTACTATATTTAGTTTAAATTATAATAATTACAATGTTTCGTTCAATTAGCTATGATAATTACTATATTTAGTTTAAATTATAATAATTACAATGTTTCGTTCAATTAGCTATAATAATTACTATATTTAGTTTAAATTATCTATTATTTGTATTTTCAGATTGGAGAAGTGTGTTTACTTGGGTCCTTGCAACGACAAGGAATCTCTCCTGAAGATAATCTCCACTTTAACTAGAAAGTGAGTGAAACTGTTATTGAAGGGACAGTGAAATTGTTATTAAAGGGACAGTGAAACTGTTATTGAAGGGACAGTGAAACTGTTATTGAAGGGACAGTGAAACTGTTATTGAAGGGACAGTGAAACTGTTATTGAAGGGACAGTGAAACTGTTATTGAAGGGACAGTGAAACTGTTACTGAAGGGACAGTGAAACTGTTACTGAAGGGACAGTGAAACTGTTACTGAAGGGACAGTGAAACTGTTATTGAAGGGACAGTGAATTTGTTATTGAAGAGACAGTGAAACTGTTACTGAAGGGACAGTGAAACTGTTATTAAATAATTTCTGCATTATAAATAAATATATGGAAAATTTTAGTTAATAAAGAAACATATAAAAATTTTGTGTGACATTCATATTTTTATAACAGCTGATGTTATTATATCATATTTGATGTTATTTTTCACCATTCATTTGATGTTATTTTTCACCATTCATTTGATGTTATTTTTCACCATTCATTTGATGTTATTTTGCACCATTCATTTGATGTTAATTTTCACCATTCATTTGATGTTATTTTGCACCATTCATTTGATGTTATTTTGCACCATTCATTTGATGTTATTTTGCACCATTCATTTGATGATATTTTCACCATTCATTTGATGTTATTTTGCACCATTCATTTGATGTTAATTTTCACCATTCATTTGATGTTATTTTGCACCATTCATTTGATGTTAATTTTCACCATTCATTTGATGTTATTTTGCACCATTCATTTGATGTTAATTTTGCACCATTCATTTGATGTTAATTTTCACCATTCATTTGATGTTAATTTTCACCATTCATTTGATGTTATTTTGCACCATTCATTTGATGTTAATTTTCACCATTCATTTGATGTTATTTTGCACCATTCATTTGATGTTAATTTTGCACCATTCATTTGATGTTAATTTTCACCATTCATTTGATGTTAATTTTCACCATTCATTTGATGTTATTTTTCACCATTCATTTGATGTTATTTTTCACCATTCATTTGATGTTATTTTGCACCATTCATTTGATGATATTTTCACCATTCATTTGATGTTATTTTGCACCATTCATTTGATGATATTTTCACCATTCATTTGATGTTAATTTTCACCATTCATTTGATGTTAATTTTCACCATTCATTTGATGTTATTTTTCACCATTCATTCAATGTTTTTCACCATTCATTTGATGTTATTTTGCACCATTCATTTGATGTTATTTTTCACCATTCATTTCATGTTATTTTGCACCATTCATTTCATGTTATTTTGCACCATTCATTTGATGTTGTTTTTCACCATTCATTTAAGGTTATTTTTCACCATCCATTTAAGGTTAATTTTCACAATTCCTTTAATGCTATTTTTCACCATTCCTTTACCTCTTCTCCAGACTACCCCTCAGTCCTTCCATCAGTCTGGTGTCTGTGGTATCTACTCTGCCTGACAATCTGACAGGAGCTGACCTGTCATCTGTAGTGTCTGACAGCTTCTACTCAGCCCTCAGAAGAACTGTCAGGGATATACAGGCCGGTTAGTTACAATTATTCAATAAAAAATAGAGTAAGTTACGAGTCTCCGAACAGTTTCGGACACAGGAAGAATTGCATTATACAACTTTTATTTTCATTGCAATTAAAACAAAATATTAATTGTTAGCTATTTATATAGCTATTTTATACCGAAAATGTTTAACAGTCTGACAGTTCGGAACTTAGTTACCTTAAGTAGCTACTGTTTAGGCAATAAGTAAATTGATTTTGATGTATTTTAAATGAAACGTTTATTCTGTTCAGGAAATATTGGATCTTCGTCAGCTGCTGTGATGATCACAGAAAAAGATTTGGTGGAAGCAGCCGAACATGTCAGACCTTCTGTCAGTCAGCAGCAGACTGATCTCTATGAATCAATGTCAGCAGCAGACTGATCTCTATGAATCAATTTCAGCAGCAGACTGATCTCTATGAATCAATGTCAGCAGCAGACTGATCTCTGTGACTCTCTGTCAGCAGCAGACTGATCACTGTGTCTCTCTGTCAGCAGCAGACTGTTCACTGTGACTCTCTGTCAGCAGCAGACTGATCATTGTGACCCTCTGTCAACAGCAGACTGATTTCTATGACTCTATGTCAGCAGCAGATTGATCACTGTGACTCTGTCAGCAGCAGACTGATTACTGTGACTCTCTGTCAGCAGCAGACTGATCTCTATGACTCTCTGTCAGCAGCAGACTGATCATTGTGACTCTCTGTCAGCAGCAGACTGATCTCTATGACTCTCTGTCAGCAGCAGACTGATCTCTATGACTCTTTCAGCAGCAGACTGATCTCTATGACTCTCTGTCAGCAGCAGACTGATCATTGTGACTCTCTGTCAGCAGCAGTCTGATCATTGTGACTCTCTGTCAGCAGCAGACTGATCATTGTGACTCTCTGTCAGCAGCAGACTGATCTCTATTACTCTCTTCATCGAAATGTTGTATATTTTGTTACCGAATTCTTGTATTATTTCACTTATTTTACCAACTGTTTTCTAATAATAGTATATTGTGCTAAGAGTTCAAATCAAAGGATTATTATAAATTTTTTCCCTACAGCTATTTAGTTATCATGGTATTTCTTTTTCGAGAGGGAAAAATATATATAGGTATATGTGTGTAAGTAACTGATATTCAGTCGACAGTCTCTAAGGATTGTGATAAAACTCTTTTAGCGAGTTAATATTATTATTTTCATATAGATAATATGAATAGGTTATGTGGCTATGATTGTAATTAAGGATATTAATTTTATTGAGAAAAATTGTATTCAGAAAAACTAGTTAAAGCCTTCATATAAAATCCTGCTGTTAACAGGACCTTTTCGAGCATTATCAGTTGATGGATTAGTAACTATCTGTTGATGACCTTATTGAAGAAATATGAGCATTGAGAAACGGTGCTACTGACAATTATTAAAAAATCTAAGTTACAAAAAAAAAAAAAATACTTCTGAATAATTTAGAACCGTAATAAAGCTAATAAACTGTAAATATATCATAAATGGCTACCTAGGTAGCCTATGCGTATTCAATGATTTTTTTTATTCGTTCCGCAATTCATATATTATGCACAACTGGCAGCCGGGGTCAATTTCATTTGTTTTGCCTGTTTGTTGCATTCTTACATTCTCAGACTCTTACTAGTTAGGTAGGTTCTGAGTTGTCGGACAGTACCACACTTTGACCATATAAAAACATTATAATACTAAGTTTTATAGATTGATAATTTGATTAGTATCATGTAAAGCGTGTCCATGTCATGATGTCATTATTGTCGTCAAAGTTACAAAGTCTACCAATGCCAACATACGTTACATAACTAATATCAGATTCATTGCCATGTTATTAGAGTATTTTGCTGTCAGTTACAGCCAATCAATTGGCTTACATTTCAAAAGGACAAATCTCAGATAGGTATATGTAATTGGCTTAAAATTTTGAATTAATTCTTATGTGCATCACTGTATGAGAGTGTATCAAATCAGTGTATACCCAGTCTGCAGAATATGGAACATTTTTCCAAGATTCTCTGTGGGAGTTTTTGATTGAATTTTAGAAATTTGAGATCTCTGCGGGAGATTTTGAATTAATTCCTATGTTACCATTAATTTAGCTGCGGGAGATTTTGAATTAACTCCTATGTTACCATTAATTTAGCTGCGGGAGATTCTGAATCTGCTACTGAGAGAAACCGTCTCCCAAATTAAAATCTCTGCGGGAGAAGAGACGCATTCTGCAGACTGGCAGACTGGGTGTATACCAAGTAAAATACCCATTCTGCAGAATATGGAACATTTTTCCAAGATTCTCTGCGGGAGTTTTTGATTGAATTTTAGAATTTTGAGATCTCTGCGGGAGATCTTGAATTAATTCCTATGTTACCAATAATTTAGCTGCGGGAGATTCTGAATCTGCTACTGAAAATCAGAGAGTAACTGTCTCTCAAATTAAAATCTCTCCGAGAGAAGAGACACATTCTGCAGACTGGTAAAATACTAAAAATAGTATGGCTCATAAACATTAAACAGTTAAACTCTCCATTTGTCTCTCCAAAAGTCACCAAAATGATCAAATTATCATGAATTTTCTCCTAAATTACCAGTCTGCAGAATATGGGACATTTTTAATTTTTTAACATTTTCTGTGCGAACAATCCTTAATTTCCTCCTATATTTACATGTATTTTACTGAGAACAGAAGCCAAAATAGAAGATTTCTTAGAGAACTGACCAGTTCCTGCAGTCTGGCAAAATAACATTGTAGCCTACTAAGCCTAGCAAGTAGCATAGGAAAAAAATATATATTTCTCGCCATATGAATTTCATGGCCAGTCTGGAAAAATAGGTGCTTTCTGATGAACTAATTACTCTGTTGGAGTTTTACAGACTTCAAAAATTAATGGTAAATTGCTAAAAATTGCATAATCCGCAGCATTTAGCATATAGAGTTCATCTGTTAGCCTAAGCAGTTTTCCAGACTGGTTTCATGGGCTCAAAATAAATCTCATAAACTCGCCATTAAATTGGTGAGTTTGGACACCAGTCTATATTTGGTGCACAAAATTCCACTGAATTTTTGAAAAACTAAAAAAATCCACCATAAATTTTCAGTAATTTGGCTGATCCACCAACATTTTACCCATTTTTTCCATAAAAAATTAATGATAACATAGGAATAAATCACTATGAATCCACTGACTTTGCCAGAGTATTATTTTCACTGAAGAAAAATTCCACCGACAAGTCAGCGGAATTTACCATGAAATACAGTCTGGTTTGGACATGCTTTATTACCTGGACTGTGTATGCCAGTCTGTATTTGGTGCACCAAATCCCACTGACTTTTTCAAAAAGCTGAAAAAATTTAAAAATCCACCTTAAATTTCCATTAATTTGGATGATCCCAGACTGCAGGAAGCCAGGAACAGGTTAAGTGTTCTTGAATCTCCAAGAAAACCTCTATTTTGGCTTCTGACCCTTCTGTTCTCAGTAAAATACATGTAACTATTAAACTATAGCCCATAGAAGGAAATTAAGGATTGTTCGCACAGAAAATTTTAAAATTTTAAAAACGTCCCATGTTCTCGTTCTGCAGACTGAGACTGCTCCACCAATATTTTCCCAATTTATCCATCAAAAACTAAAGGTAACATGGGAATAAATAGCTAAAAATCCACCGACTTCCATGTTACAGAGTATGTCAGTTATTGAATTAATTGGCTTAGATTTCAAAAGGTCAAGACTCGGATATCAGTTTGAAAAGTACAGCTGGATTTGTGAATTAATCCTGCGCCCAAGTCCTACTGTCCTATTTAGTTCCTATCTTCCCATGTTATTTGCTGCGCCCAAATGATGATCCCAGTCTGTATTTCATGGTAAATTTTCTCCTCTGAAAATAATATTCCAGTAAAGTCGGTGAATTTTTAGCTATTTATTCCTATGTTACCATTAATTTTCGGTGGATAAATTGGGAAAATGTTGGTGGATCAGCCAAATTATTAGAAATTTATGGTGGATTTTTTCAGCTTTTTGAGAAAGTCAGTGGAATTTTGTGCACCAAATACAGACTGGCGCCAAATCCCAATTTCTGTAAAAAATCCTGAGTCTGAGGTGACCTTTTTTTCAGACTGGCTCAGATATGTCTAATTGACTTTAAATTATGAATAAATTCCTATGTTACCATGATAATTTTGGCTTGAAATCTTCAAAAAATGAGCCAAATTGGCTTGGCTCAGAATATTAGTGAAATTTTGGCTTAAAAATAGGCTTACAATTTTCCAGCCTCTGAAACATGGACTGACTTTAATCTGTGCCAGAAGAATATTATTTTCAAAGGGGAAAAAATTTCACAGACATGTTAGTGGAATTTACCATGAAATACAGACTGGTGTGTATGGCTGTATCATTGTAAGTGTTAGAAAAATAAAGATTTTTTTCTAGCTAGCTCATCAAAATGAGATGATCTTAAAAATACTATAAGCTCTCCATAAAAAAAATGCTACCCCATGATCCCATCCCTTTTTTCTATTTTAGAATTTGCACATTAATAAGGTGAGTAGCAGCTACCTAACTGATATTCAACATTCTTTGACTCAGAAAGTTAGAGGATTGATAGGCCAGAAAATGTTAAAATGTGCAAAGTTCAGACTGATTCCACATATTTTAAAAATGACTCATTTATTTAACATAATGTGATGTTGTAACCAGAATGATATTTTTATTGAATTTTTTAAACTACTTAGCTAGATACATAATTTTGTACATTCCAAGTAAAATGAACTAATCAGATATTTATTCACAGATTATTTTCTTGATAGTTATATAGCTACTTTCACATTTGTTGCAATATGTTTGGTCTAAGTAGACTCGGATTCCAACTTGGAAGGGTGAGTAATTTTGTTGAAATGGATCATGTTGAGTTCTTGTAGCTGCAGTAAATATTTAAACATATTACTACTGCTTCATTATTTGTTGTTTAAAAACTTTAAACATATTCTTTGATTTGGATCTGAAAAGATATCCCAGTTATTGGACAGTTAAACATTTTCAATACTATGAAAAAAAAACTGAATTATATTTATAATTTGATACTAATTTTGCACATTATTTTAATTGGTATCCATGATACCTGCATGTATTATGGATACCAATTAGAACAACATTGAAGCATGATAAATTTATAGTTTTTATATATCATTAAATTTAAACTGTTTGATAGCTAAGATTTAACTTAATTTTAGCTGTAATCTAATGCAGTGAAACTCCTGAGTATTGGTTCCTTCTTACTAGAAGCCACTTCATATCTCGAGTGCACTAGATAGTTTTCTATGATATCATAGAAAACTATGGTCTTTGAGGGATAACTATAATGCAGTTTTTGACTCTTATCATTTTCTATAAATCACTCAACTTGGTAGTTTTGCTGTATATTTAATACTATGATTGCTATTATTAAACTTTAAAGTATGACCCGTTTGTTTTCAGGCTACTGTGAGCTCAAGACAGCATGTTGCCGCTTCCTTCCAATCGTTTCAAAGTCGTTCTCTTGGTATGGTACCTATCGTGGTAGAACAGACTGGTCGTGGTGAGAGATCTTACGACATCTTCTCCAGGCTACTCAAAGACAGGATCATATGCGTCATGGGGCCGGTGAATATTATAAACTTTATTGAAGATATTATAAATAGTTACAAGTTCATTCACGAAAGTCATGAAAAGAAATGTACATTTTCGAAATTCAAACCAATAATAAGGTAGAGCTATTTATGTAGCTAGAGGAATATCTCTATAATGAATAATTAATGTTAAAGTATAAATTTGAATTCTCTTACAGATAGATGACCATATTGCAAGTTTGGTGATTGCTCAACTCTTATTCTTACAATCTGAGAATTCAAAGAAGCCAGTTCATATGTACATCAATAGGTGAGAGACTAATATTGCAACTAAAGTTACTCTGAAACTAACCTTAGCCAATTTTCTATTCTGAAGTTAGCTAATAGTGATAGTGATATCGGACAATTCACAATTGAACCGTCCAGTGACTTGAAACTTACCCTAGGAATCTATTATTATTATTCTGCATCACTTCAATGAAATAATATAGATGAAGTAACTTTAAATAATCTAGTGTATGTTCATGATATCTGAATCCTTTATTTGAACCTATCTTTGAATTCTTAACCCTTTAGGTACCTATGCCCTCAATTAATTTGTGTGAAAAATAAAGAGAGTTTTTGTTGTTTTCTTAAAATATGTTAGTAAAGAAAACATATTAAACAATTTTTTTTTTTCAAAAAAAAAAAGTTCAATGGTGCTTGACTCTGATCTTTTGAAGAGTATATCTCCTAAAAACACGCTAATACCACTTAAAAGGGAACATATATGTCACCTTTGTGCATAAAGGGTTATTACAACTTCATTCATTTTTTTCAACATGCCTAACATTTCATTTCTACTTTGAGATTACTTTAATGCTCATTAATATTGACTTCCTTATTGTGTGTCTATTTCAGTCCCGGGGGAGTAGTGACGGCAGGCCTAGGCATCTACGACACAATGCAGTACATCCTCCCCCCCGTCTCAACTTGGTGTCTGGGGCAAGCCTCTTCCATGGCCTCTCTGCTACTAGCCGCCGGTACAAAGGGCATGAGAAACGCCCTGCCTCATGCTAGGATAATGATACACCAGCCTCATGGTGGGGCATCTGTGAGTACTTTCCGTACACACATAGGGTTTTTCAAGTTTTTCCACCAGACTTTTTTCTAAGCTCCTCCTACTTTTTCAACGAGAATATAAGAAAAAACAATATAATTATTATTTATTTCAGTTGGTAACTTGGTATCCATGATACCTACAGGTATAAATAATAATTATATCGTTTTTTTCTTATATTCTTGTGGAGAAAGTAGGAGGAGCTTAGCAAAAAGTCTGGTGGAAAGACTTGAAAAACCCTACGTGTGTACGGCCCATTTGAGACTTTAAAACTTTGTGTAGTCACTGTATTTACTTTTACCTTTAAATCATTTTAGAAACTTATCTTTGAAACCATTTCCTCTCCACCAATCAGGGCCAGGCTACAGACATTCAAATTCAAGCGGATGAAATCCAGAGACTGAAGACAAGTTTGAATTCTATTTATGTGAAGCACACAGGACAACCTTTGGACGTTATAGGTAAAGTATCACTCTAGTGAAGGAAAACTCCTAAGTTATTAAACACTCAAATAATGGAGGACCTAGATTATGAAGTGCACCTGAGTTATGAAGCAGTTTTCTATGTTTAAATTATAGAAAATGATATACGTTAAGAATTACGTCATAGTTATCCCTCAATGACAAAAGTTTTCTATGATTCTAATCAAAGAAAACTATCTAGTGCACCTGAGATATGAAGAGGATTTGGTATATTAGAAAATTAAGTTAATTGTTATATTAAATATGTCCTTTTTTCAGGCCCAATGATGGAAAGGGACAAGTTCCTGAGTTCCATTCAGGCCAAAGAATTAGGTCTGATAGACACGGTAGTAGAGCACCCTCCTAAGGCAGCTCAGGACACAAAACAGGAGGAGACTGTTAAGACTAAGGACAGTTAGTCTCGAGGAGTCACTTACTAGTCTCATAAGAAGCCAATTGAAATTGTTTATTTAAATTATGTTTTTCTATAAAAAAATATATCTTGGGTGTTTTATTTGAACCAACTGATTGAAAGTAGGATGTGAGAAATGAAATATGTGATGGTTAGGTAAATAAAAGCAAGCCGTAAAGTAATCATTAGCTATATTAAAATTATTAACAATTAATACATTTCCTAACCTAAATTTAATCATTAGTGAGGTAAACTATCAACAACTGTAACATTTCAGGGAAAATACTCCTATAATTAAGTCACCGGCGTGAAATATTTGAAACACTTTTGGAAGACATGTAAAACCAAGTTGAAATTGTTAACAATCTTTTAAGTCACTACTACAGGTAGAGGTCCTCTCCAACCTCCGTGAAAAAAATGAGTCCATTACATAATATTGTAAAAAATTATGACCTTTCCAAATTCTGCGAAGGTAATAAAGTCTAGGATCATTATTCTGCAAACCGCATAAATTTCGTTGTGCATATTTTTCATTTTCTTTCAAAGTTTTTAATACTCTGAGCAACAATTGTACGAATCACTAACCTGACGCTGAAGAAGAAGATTGTACACTCTTTGTTTTGATTTCGAATTGGAATTTTATAAAGAAAGTTACCAAACAATGCGTTTTCGGCCATTGTTTAAGATATCAATTGAACGTTTTTAAAACAAGTTAATCCAATTGTATACCTTTACACGAATATTAAATGGATTTATTATATTTAATACCTAGTTGACATTCAAAACAGTTGGTGTACATTCTTTTTCTTCAGACTGAAATTGGAGCAGTCCGAAGTAAATCAGGTATTGTGAAGTCTCTACTAAAATTTATAAAAATCATCAATTTTCTTAATAGGCTATCAAATTTCATGGGGTTTGCAGTAAAATGATAAGAAACATTAGCCTCGTTGGTTAAAACAAAAAATTCGTTTGAAGGGGACCTTTAACAATCTTCAGTCATCACTACAGGTTGAAATTGTTAACAATTACCATCTTCAGTCATCACTACAGGTTGAAATTGTTAACAATTACCATCTTCACTCATCACTACAGGTTGAAAATGTTAACAATCACCATCTTCAGTCATCACTACAGGTTGAGTTTATTAGCTATCACCATCCTCATTTTTTGGCTGTCCTGTCTCTCTCTCTCGAATTGTCTCTTCAGAGTCTCGTGCTCTCGCGTCAGTTTACTCAACTCCGACTTCAGGCTATTCACGGCACTCAACAGGTCCCTGAAACAACAATATTAATTAAGGTGTGATCATTAAAGAAGTGAATTTAGAAAATTCACATATATATATATAGGCAGTTATAGAAATAAAGCTATATAAAAACTTAAGTTAAAATTCATTCTGTAGTTGCTCGTAATTACGATGGGGGTCAATATTATCAGTAAGTTTAATTCCATAAAATATGAAAAGAATAAACAATTTCTTTAATGAGCTACTACGCGAGACACCACACACAGAGAAATATCTAATACTAGTGGACTATCCCGTTAAAAATAACGGGTTTTTAGTGGAAATTGAATTTTGATTCAATGAATTTTCAGAAACTCCGAAATTATGAGCTTCATAAAAAAAAATTCTTAGCGTGATGGATTTATATATAAGAACACAATGGTCTTTATTATAGGGGGGGGGGGGGGGGGGTATATTAGCTATATCGGATGTCTAAATTTAGAAGAAATGCACAAAGGACATAAAGAAGAAGTCAGACGGAATGTGACTGAGAGGGTGAATGTAGAAGTGCAACTTATTAGAATGATACACTTTGATATTGTATGTAAAACACTCCGTACACACTATGAAAAACTTTCGTCAAACTGATTATAAAGGGCCGTACACACGTAGGGTTTTAGTCTTTCCACCAGACTTTTTGCTAAGCTCCTCCTACTTTTTCAACGAGAATATAAGAAAAAACGATGTAATTATTATTCATTTCACTTGGTATCCATGATACCTGCAGGTAATAATAATTATATTGTTTTTCTTATATTCTCGTGAAAAAAGTAGGAGGAGCTTAGCAAAAAGTAAAGAAAAACCTACGTGTGTACGGCCCTTTAAACAGTTTACACAGGGCATCACCGTTATTGCACACTTTCAATGAACCTAACTTCTGTTGTTAATTAGTTTGAGGCAGTGTTTGGCAGTGTGTACGGGGCATTAGACTGACCATAGTCACAATTTTTACTATTTTTCCACTACCTAACTACACACTCACCTCTCTACTCCTCCTTCAGAAGCTCTGCTCCATTTCTCCTCAGAGGAGCTCCTCTCTTTACCTGAAGAGTTAAAAAAACATTTAATGTACAGACAACACTAAAGAGAGTCTTTGAATGGGCAAAATATGGAACCAGTTTTTTTTTTTTGTAATTTGGTACGTGAAGTCCTGTAGTTAAAGGGACAAATATCAGACATGAATTATATGATTCCAGGACAATAACCCCCCGTGCAAAAAAGCTCCGCGGTAAAAAAAAACCGTGCAATAAACCCCGGGCAAATACTTCCCTGACAAAAACCCACGGTCTATATAAATAGCATAATTCATTTTATTAATATATTAAACATTATTCAATGCGAACCAATAATTATTACATTTTCTTCAAAAATATGACAAAATATTTTGCAAAATAAGGTAGACCCAATTACCTATTTTATAGTAAAAATAAGTACAGTATACATTTAGTCACTATCAAACCTGGCCAGGGGGGGGGGGGGGGGGGGAGCAAGCCCTCCCCCTCCCCCTCCCCCCAATCTGACCGCTAACCTAACCCTAGGTGCAACATATCTCTATATTTATAACATATAGTAATTTTATTATTAAAAAAGTAATGAGCATTAATAAAATTGAATTAGGCTATTTATATCGCCCGGGGTTTTTTGCTTGGGGGGTTCTTGTCCGGGGGGGGGGGTTTATTGCACGGGATTTTTTTCTTGGGGGGTTATTGTCCTGTCACCGAATTATATACCGGTTGAAAATTCAAATAGGATATTATTAAAAATATGCATACAATTAATGAATATATTATTATTTAAATATATATGAAAATAATAAAGTATATTCACTGTGGGAAGAAATTGGAATATAATTCAACTTATGATATTTTAATATTTTTTTTTACTAACCGATTAAATTTTCATCCGTTATTTATTTCACATCCGGTGATAATTGTTACTTGAAAGTAATTACAAATAAAAACTATTTAAGAATTAAAAAGAAAATTACACACATTTTAATTAGTCAACGAAAACTCTAATTTATGTAACAATTTAC
The DNA here is from genome assembly GCA_947561585.1 of Caprella mutica. NCBI lineage: Eukaryota > Metazoa > Arthropoda > Malacostraca > Amphipoda > Caprellidae > Caprella > Caprella mutica. The sequence goes on from CANNZV010002482.1 coordinate 21,763, forward strand.
TTCAATAATTTGAACAAAATTGTAGTGAATGAAATGAAAAATAAAGAGAAAAACATGAAAAGTATTCATTAAAACAGTTAGCCACATGAAATTTTTTTCAATGACATAAGCATGCTGGTCAATTTTTATATGGATGGGCCGCTACCAAAATTTTCACCGATACTGATTTTTTGACTATTCAAATGAGATAAATAATTACCTATCTATATCAAACCATTGTTACAATGAATTTAAATTCAAATTTTTATCGTAGCTGATAGATAATGAATTATATTATAAATTTTTTAAATACTAGTGGTATCGGCAAATTATCGGCACTTTTTGTCTATACCGATACCGTCCTATTTTGTCTATACCGATACTTCGTCCCATCCCTAATGTTTATTTATTTTCAGCATCTGAAAACACAACAAACGTAATAAACTCTTAATTATATGTTTAGATATCACACACACTGATGGAAAGCTTTCAATTAGTTTTAAAATAATCAACAGCAATAACTCAGGTGACAATCTTTTTTGGGACATCATTACCAAATATTGTTACACTATATATAAGTACAAGTTAGGCCACAATATTGTTACAACATTGCTCCAATATAGGTACAAGTGATGCCAAATATTGTAACAAAATTGCCCCAATATTGTAACAACATTGCCCCAATATAGGAAAAGTGATGCCCCAGTATTGTAACAACATTGCTCCAATATAGGTACAAGTGATGCCCCAATATTGTAACAACATTGCCCCAATATAGGTACAAGTGATGCTCCAATATTGTAACAACATTGCTCCAATATAGGTACAAGTGATGCCCCAATATTGTAACAACATTGCCCCAATATAGGTACAAGTGATGCCACAATATTGTAACAACATTGCTCCAATATAGGTACAAGTGATGCCCCAATATTGTAACATTGCCCCAATATAGGTACAAGTGATGCCATAAGAAATTTCACTAGATGGGCAGTAACCAAAATGTTATCAAATGTCACACGGAAAGTTGTTATTCATGTCAAGTGACAGACTGGACTAACTAGAGAGCAAAAAGGGAAAGTCACTCTCATGCAGTTCTCTCTCACTCACCTAAAGATAATATCATGTAGCTATTGGGAGAGGAGCTTCAGAAAAAGACGCATCTTATTAGTCTGTACGTAGAGAGTCTGACTAGGATATTATTTGTCTGTACGTAGAGAGTCTGACTCGCATATTATTTGTCTGTACGTAGAGAGTTTGACTAGGATATTATTTGTCTGTACGTAGAGAGTCTGACTCGGATATTATTTGTCTGTACGTAGAGAGTCTGACGTATTTTATTTGTCTGTACGTAGAGAGTCTGACATTATTGGGAACACGCAAAGAAATCTACTTAAAAAGCTACAGCGGTTAACTCTTCAATGTCGTAGTAGAAGAGAGTTCGAAAATTCTAAACCAAATAAATATGCCACACTGAATTAGGTTAAAATTAAAAAATTAAATTATAAGCAGATAACTTTAATAATTTAGAAGTTGTTCGTGATATTCTATAGAGTGAAACCACGTAGATGACATAACTGCCATCAGTAACCTTAGTCAAGTAAATTAATGACTTAAATCCAGTAAGCAAGGTTGAAAAATCTACCATTTAACTCCCAATGTGAAAAATTGTGAGTGTAAACAGATAGTTTCTTTTTAAAAGTTGAAATGTAATTAAAAATAAACTAGTACCTAAAAGGTAAATGTTAGCAATATATTATTCACACCCAACACATCTTAACTAGGGCAAGTTCTGAGTTATAGGACAGTTTCTCATTTTCGATCATATACAGGGTCGTGCAGGTAAATCGAAATTTGGTAATTCGCTTATTTTTCTAACTATTCCTCTAATTAGATTTTATAACAATTTCTAAACCATATTAAAGATAGTTTAGAAGTGTTTCTTTAAAAATGACAGATTAGTACCACTGATATGCGAAATAAATAAAGAGAAAAGACAAAGCTAGAGGTCAGCTACAGAGATGAATGTTGAAATGATCCTTTTAGCTATTTTATCCTTCAAATCAGGACAATTAGAAACAAATGAAAAAGTCCAAATCTAGCTGAGGCACCCTGTAAAAAACTATATAATAATTAAAATGAAAGATAAATGCTGATTATTGTACATTTTTTTTAATGATCAAAACTGTGGTTCCGTCCGTCAACTCGGAACTGAAACTTGTGTTACTTCTACGTAATTATCTAAAGTGCCGTACACACGTAGGGTTTTTTAAGTCTACACTATACTTTTTGCTAAGCTCCTCCTACTTTTTCCACGAGAATATAAGAAAAAACGATATAATAATTATTTCCGTTGGTATCCATGATACCTGCAGGTATCATGGATACCAACTGAAATAAATAACAATTATATCGTTTTTTCTTATATTCTCATGGAAAAAGTAGGAGGAGCTTAGCAAAAAGTCTGGTGGAAAGACTTTAAAAACACTACGTGTGTACGGCCCTTTAAATGGCAAAAGCTATTTTCTAGAAGTTAGTAGCTACTACACGCTAGTCAAAGTCGAAGTTAGTTTTAGTGATGGCGTTCATTGCCAGTCCGCAGCACCAGTGCTTCCCTCTACGCTCAGACAGACCCCCAAAGGGGGAGAGGGATGGGGGGGACTCTGCTAGAGACAGGCTATGGGGTCCAGCTGGGGACAGACCAAACAGTCACCTAACTGTCACTGAACTGACTAAAAAAACTCCCTAAACTGTCAAAATACCTAACAGAAAATACAATTTGTAATGTCGGCTTTTGAACCAAAGGCCGTATCACTGATATCAAAAGGAAATTAACTACAAGGGACTGGAAGAACTAATAAAACTTATGGATGCGGAAAAGCTACTACCTAACATAAAAATCTAAGACCTCGCAGTTGAAAATCATAACCCTAGCGCTATCCTCTAAAACTGCAAGTAACGGCAAAAAATGATAATCATGGTAAAAGAAAAAAAAACAATACATATATTCCAAATTACAACAGTTCGCAGTCAAGAAGTAGCTATCTTTAATTATACAGTGAAACTCCTGAGTTATGAAGTATTGGTTCCTTCATAACTCAAAGCCACTTCATAACTCAGGTGCACTAGATAGTTTTTAAAACTATGATCATTGAGGGATAACCATGACGCAATTTTTGACGTATATCATTTTCTATAATTTAAACATAGAAAACGACTTCATAACTCAGGTGCACTTCATAACTAAGGAGTTTTACTGTATGGATATAATCAATGGTTATAAAGTTGTTTGAAGAAGTTCTAATGATTTTTTCTCCCTTTATCATCTTGGTAATCATTTTCAGTCACATAGACCGAGTATGAAAACAGGTTTTGTACAAAGTGAGGGTTAATGTGTAAAATGATTGATAATGATAACAAAAAATGATGTAGCCGGAAGAGAACGATTATTTTTCATTGGATAACAGCGATGTTTAGGGGTAAGGAAGAAGTATATAACATTATAACTATTATAATTATTATCTATTCATGATACATGCGGATAAAGCCGGGTATCTGGATACGATAAAAACAAAATGATAAATGATCTATTTTTGATTCTATGGTTGATGAACAATCAAATAAATCACAGCATACTCTTTTAAACATTGAAAAAGGTACTCTAGGTTCCTAGGGTTGTAATATCTGTACACCCTAGGTACCTAGGTTGAAAGTGGTACCTAGGGTTACCACTAGGTAATATGATTAATATCTGCACACCCTAGGTACCTAGGTTGAAAGTGGTACCTAGGGTTACCACTAGGTAATATCTGCACACCCTAGGTACCTAGGTTGAAAGTGGTACCTAGGGTTACCACTAGGTAATATCTGCACACCCTAGGTACCTAGGTTGAAAGTGGTACCTAGGGTTACCACTAGGTAATATCTGCACACCCTAGTTACCTAGGTTGAAAGTGGTACGTTAAGTAGGTACCTAGATTGAAGGTAAATCCTAGGTACTATTACCCTAGTTACCTAGGTAGAAAGTGTTACCTAGGGTTGCTACTAGGTACTATCACCCTAGTTACCAATGGTTATCACTATGTAATATCACCCTAGTCACCTAGAGTCGCTACTAGGTACTATCACCCTAGTAACCACACTAGTACTCACCCTGTGTGTACCGTGTGGCTGTAGATGAGCAGTACGCCTCCACAACTCTAAGGATGATGCTATCCTCATCGTGCCATTTCTCGTCTGAAAAAACGGTATAATATATAGCAATTAAATAGCTATTATTCAGATTTTTAATACAAACTTAGGATAAGTTGCGAGTTATAGAACAGTTCCACATTTCCGGTCATGTAAGAAAAATTATTATTTTTATTGTTATCCATGATACCTGTAATTGTTACTGTACTCTACATTAATTTAAACAAAATATATATTCAAACATAGCGGAGTACTTAAAGGATAGGGAAGATCAGAGACGATTTTGACACTAAGTATTATTAATCTTATAGTTCTTTTCTAGTTCTATCTTACAATTCAATATACACAGTTCATTTGGACCAAGATAAAAAGTTGAGGACCTCCGTACCTTTCCTAGCTGTTTTCATCCTCTTGAGTTGGTGGGGTCTTAGGGGTGGGGAAGGTCTCAGGTCACACAGGCCCCAAGCCTGGGGAACAACAACGCAAATAGCTAAAAACATTTTAGAAAATCACAGTTCTGAAATAAGTTACAAAACTAGAATGAGCACTTAGTAGAGCGCATACCTTCGCCGCAGCTTATAACTTTGGTTGTATAATTTGAGTTATAAATGAACTTGATCTTTGAGCAGTTTGCTCCCAAAATTCTACCAGATGGTTCCTAGTTGATATTTAATATTTTTTGAGTAATTGGAATAAAAAGATGATGAACAAATATATGCCACATAAAACACTACCTTCCACACTCTGCGAAGGTGATAATGGAATGTTGCTACCTACCTAGAAAGGGCCTTAGCTCATTAGTGAATTAAGGTTAAGATGCTTAGAAGTATATAAAGGCATGGAAGTATGTCACCATTTAATTGGAAATCTACTTCTTGTGTCACTCTGTAAACAGTCTGTTCTGCAGATAAACAAATACAGTGTACCTTTGAGGTTGGATGTTGTCACTATTAAACCTGCCAGTGTATATACAAGTTATACCATTACAGGGGTGACCAGGATATTTTAATTGGTGTCGTTAATTGGTACTTTAGCCTCTATTCAGTCTAGACTTATCCTCTGACTCATCTTATGACTTCCGTTGGCAGTCTAGACTTACCTTATGACTTCCGTTGGACAGTCCTGACGAAACTGAAGGTGAACCACTGCTCGTCAGACACTGTGGAAACGGACAAACTACATCACAAATATCATCATTTCAATAAAAATATTTTTCAACATGTGAACGTTTATTAAAAAATAAACAGTATTAGAAATTTCAAAAAATGCTAAGAAAACAGAAAGATAAAACTAAGAAAAAAAAACGGTTCAAGTAAGTTCCAAGTTATCGAATGGTTCAAAATTTATGATCACGTAAGAAAAAATATATTATATTTGAAATGTTTTTTTCTTTTGAATGAGCAAAATTCGTAACCGTCAAATAACTCATACTCACCCTAATTACTTGTTAGTTACTTTAAACTACTCTCCACCACACAAAACAGTTAGCCAAGATTTACCGAGTCAACATTTTAATGACGGTTATCGAGTCATCGCTTTTAAAACTCTTATAGAGTAAAAAAAAACACACTTTAAAGACTCTCACCGAGTCAAGACTTTTTAGTTACAAACACACAGAGCCATACTCACTGTGAAGAGAAGCACTTAGCGGTGTGGTGGAGAGGAGTTAAATAAAAGACCAACAATGCAACATTTATGAGAGAGTAACACACAGAATATGTAGACACAGTCATTACTCATTAGAAACAAGTCTGAACACGTTGAGACAAGTCTGAACAAGTTGAGACAAGTCTGAACAAGTTGAGACAAGTCTGATCAAGTTGAGACAAGTCTGAACACGTTGAGACAAGTCTGAACCCGTTGAGACAAGTCTGAACACATTGAGACAAGTCTGAACACATTGAGACAAGTCTCAACACGTTGAGACAAGTTTGATCACTGTGAGATAAGTCTGGACACGTTGAGACAAGTCTGAACAAGTCTGAACAAGTTGAGACGGGTCTAAACAAATTGAGACGGGTCTAAACACATTGAGACAAGTCTGAACACATTGAGACAAGTCTGAACACATTGAGACAAGTCTGAACACATTGAGACAAGTCTGAACACATTGAGACAACACGTTGAGACTTGTTCAAACATGTTGAGAGAAGTTCAATCATGATGGGACATCTCTGAACACATTGAGACCTGCCAGAATACGTCTGAAAATGTTGGGACAAGTCTGACCAAGTTAAGACATGTCTGAAATTGTTGGGACATGTTCATACTGAATAGCACTAAACAGTTTGTTGCTAACTAACAAAGTTTGTTTTTAGGCATAAATACAACAATTAGTTGTATCAAAGGCCTAGTTTGCAAAATATGGGACATTTTCTTGGTGCAACAAAATATTAAATTTCTAGGAGAAAACTTTACCAGTTCTTGCAGGACGGTCAGAACATTTCACAAAAGCTACTTGAGTGTATAATTGAGTTAACAGTTTCAATACTTTCATTTGTACCAAAGAAGGGAGTAAACTTACTATATTCTAATCTATACAATATCGATATATTAGGGTCTCTTTTCTTTTACGGTCAGATAAAAGGTAGATTCACTTTTAGGGTTCGAAATTTTTCTCAATTTACTTTTACAGTCAGAGAATTTTGATTATTCACTTATACAGTCCGAAATACTTGTACACGCGATTTTTTTAATGGTTTACTTATGTTATAGTTGTCTCAAAGTAGGATCTTTCCATCATGTATGATTAAGAATAATAACTTTGATATTTGAATAAGAAATAATTAAGTAGTAACTGAGCTAGTTATATTGATCAACGCATAGCTTAGCCATCATATTAAAAAGCCTAAATGTTTACAAATGTAGGAAGTTGTAATTGGATTTACTTTTATTTTCTTAAAATTTAGAATATTTTAATTTTAAGGTTCAAATTTTTTTTCATGATTTACTTTTTCGGTCCGAATTTTTTTTTCGTACCATAAAAGAAAAGAGATCCTTATATCATAGCATAATAATAAATAAATTATAATTTTCTATTCCAAATAAATGATTTCAATTATAACAACAATGATAGCTGAAAAATAGCAGTCAAAAATCATCAAACACTCTCCTAAAATACCAAAAAATAGTCTCTAAAGGTTATGCTTTAGGGTAGATCGAACACTTCCACATTTTTGATCACTTAAGAAATAGTATATAAAAATTATTATATAACTTTTATTCTAATTGTTATCCATGATAGCTACCTCTTATACGATAGAAAACGAAGAACCGGCCAGTAACTCTGAACTTACAGGACTTGCAATATTCGTGGCAGCTTATTATCCCTTATTAGCTATATTATAAAATACAATATAGTAGCTAAAGGATCTCTTGAAATTTATAATGAAAATAAAGTGAGTTGAATTGCAACTCAACCAATATACCTAAAAACATTATGACCATAAATAAATTTTTCACAGTTGGCCAACCCAAGACAAAATGCAATATAACACAACATTCAATAGACTCTGATATTAAATAACATTAATAAATTAAAATGCACTTAAGTAGTAGAGCTACTTAATTATACATTAACTAAGTCAAGAAACGTATTCAAACAAACAAACTTCTAAATAAAGAGAATACAGTTTAAATGATCAATGAGTAACTCAGACAAAGTTTTTGTTACAAGTTTGTACCTTCCCTATCAGTGACTATAGAGAAGTCGCAGTGAGAAGAAAAGAACGGACTGTTGTTTCCAGCAGAAATGAAAGCAACGACAACAGAGTCATCTTCTGAAACTGAACTACCAGAAATAAACTCATTCAGAGTATTGCTGTCTGGTGATACTGTATCTCTGCCAGCAGGTAACTCATTCACAGTATTGCTGTCTGGTGATACAGTATCTCTGCCAGCAGGTAACTGATTCAAAGTATTGCTGTCTGGTGATACAGTATCTCTGTCAGCAGGTAACTCATTCAGAGTATTGCTGTCTGGTGATACAGTATCTCTGCCAGCAGGTAACTGATTCAAAGTATTGCTGTCTGGTGATACAGTATCTTTGCCAGCAGGGAAATTGTCTGTCACACTGTCACAGATGTTCTCGCTGTCGCTAGATTTATACTCGCTATCTTCTTCAGGAATATCAGGCAGTAGGAAAGTATTTATCTTTTCCACATAGTCAGGTATGGTAATCTCGCAAATTGAGGTCGCATTTGTAAGAGATAATAAGCTTGGTGACTCGCTGTATAGAATAGGAAATTCTTTGTTTTCGGATTTGACATTATGCACTTCAACGTAAAAGGTTTTCACTGTGGCTACAGTTCCATCACAGACCTCTTTGTATTCATCTCCATCAGGTGTGTAGAAGTGTTCTAGATTTGTGTTTGGTGTATCAGGAGCAACATAATTTATCTCGTAACTTGTTTTGTGGATCATTATTTCGTGATCATCCATTATTTCTACTTTTGATATGTCGGACCTAAAATTTTCCATTTCACCGGAATTGTTTTGAATTCCATCATTTTTCATACAAATATCTTCAGTGGGTCCCATTTTATTTGTGTCTTCTTCAACACTAATTCCAGTTCGTTCAGGGACACCAGGAAGGTTGCAAATTATCGGATGGTTTCCAGTATGCTCGTGATCTGAAGTCTCTCCTCTTTCTGAATTATTTCTTCTTGCTAGAGTCCTTCCTTGTTCCGAGGTCTTTCCTTGTTCCGAGGTCTTTCCTTGTTCCGAGGTTTTTCCTTGTTCCGAGGTTTTTCCTTGTTCCGAGGTTTTTCCTTGTTCCGAGATCTTTCCTTGTTCAGAGATCTTTCCTTGTTCAGAGATCTTTCCTTGTTCCGAGGTCTTTCCTTGTTCCGAGGTCTTTCCTTGTTCCGAGGTCTTTCCTTGTTCCGAGGTCTTTCCTTGTTCCGAGGTCTTTCCTTGTTCCGAGGTCTTTCCTTGTTCCGAGGTCTTTCCTTGTTCCGAGGTCTTTCCTTGTTCCGAGGTCTTTCCTTGTTCCGAGGTCTTTCCTTGTTCTGAGGTCTTTCCTTGTTCCGAGGTCTTTCCTTGTTCCGAGGTCTTTCCTTGTTCCGAGGTCTTTCCTTGTTCCGAGGTCTTTCCTTGTTCCGAGGTCTTTCCTTGTTCCGAGGTATTTCCTTGTCCTGCAGTCTTTCCCAGTTCTGAAGTCTTTCCACTTTTTGAAGTCTTTCCGTGGTCAAAGGTCTTTCCTTGCTCACCAATTTCAGCGTGTTCTTTCTTCATTCCATCCTCAATAATTTCTTTCATCTTACTATGTTCACCATCAGCTTCATGATTAGAGTCCAGACTATTTGCCTGGCAGCAAACTAATGAGTTCCATTTGAAATTTGAGAGTTTCAGTGACACCTCAGATTGGTAGCACTTCTTTTCATCAAAAACTAAGCTAATTTTTGTGCCAGAAGGTCCATATTCAGCAGACCTGAGCATATCAGAAGAAAAATTATTGCAAAATGCAATCCTTGCGACATCACGAGGGATGGTATACTCGTCATATTCAGAACTGTCACTTTCTGTCTCTTCCGAACTTGTGCTTTCATTTTCTAAATTTGTATCAATTATGTAAGAGCATAAATTTTCTTCATTTTCAGTATATTCCAGTTTGCTATTTACAGGGTTTTTAACTTTAACCTGTTCAAAACAACCAGCAACATCATAATCTGAAGTTGCATCACATGCATCTTCAAAGATTTCACTTTCTGTTTCAGTATCAACAGAAGATTCAAATACTGATTCTCCAAATTGAATGATTTCTCTATGTCGAATATCTTGAGTAATTGATTCATATGAGCTTTCATTATCTGTATCCTCTGGACTATCAGTTTCTATAGCTGAGCTTTCTGTATCAGTAGCTTCTGAGCTTTCAGTTTCTGTAGCACAGGAGCTTTCAGTTTTTGTAGTACCTGAACTTTCAGTTTCTGCAGTACCTGAACTTTCAGTTTCTGCAGTACCTGAACTTTCAGTTTCTGCAGTACCTGAACTTTCAGTTTCTGCAGTACCTGAACTTTCAGTTTCTGCAGTACCTGAACTTTCAGTTTCTGCAGTACCTGAACTTTCAGTTTCTGCAGTATCAGAGCTTTCAGTTTCTGCAGTACCAGAGCTTTCAGTTTCGGTAGAATCTGAGCTTTCAAATTTTCTAATAAGAGATATTCCAGTTTCTGTAACTTTTGATGTACCAGTCTCTGCAGTATCTGAGCTTTCGGTTTCTGTAGCTTCTGAGCTATCCGTTTCTGTAGCTTCTGAGCTATCCGTTTCTGTAGCTTCTGAGCTATCAGTTTCTGTAGCTTCTGAGCTATCAGTTTCTGTAGAATCTGAGGTTTCAAATTTTCTAGTAACAAAAACTTCGGTTTTTGTAGTTTCACTTATTACAGCATTGGGAATTTTACTTATTATAGTATGTATGACCTCACTTTTTACAGCATCTGGGATTTCACTTTTTATAGCATCTGGGATTTCACTTTTTATAGCATTTGGGATTTCACTATTTATAGCATCTGGGATTTCACTTTTTATAGCATTTGGGATTTCACTTTTTATAGCATCTGGGATTTCACTTTTTATAGCATCTGGGATTTCACTTTTTATAGCATTTGGGATTTCACTATTTATAGCATCTGGGATTTCACTTTTTATAGCATCTGGGATTTCACTTTTTATAGCATCTGGGATTTCACTTTTTATAGCATCTGGGATTTCACTTTTTATAGCATCTGGGATTTCACTTTTTACAGCATCTGGGATTTCACTTTTTATAGCATCTGGGATTTCACTTTTTATAGCATCTGGGATTTCACTTTTTATAGCATTTGTGATTTCAGTTCCTAAAGCATCTGGGATTTTACTTTTAACAGCATCTGGGATCTTCCTTTTTATAGCATCTGAAGCATATGGACATTCTGAATTGTCAGTTGTGATTGAATCATCATTATTTACAAGTGCTATAATAAATTCAGATTCTTCACTTTTTCTCAATGGTTTACTGTTTGAAGGTGATTGGGAGAAATATTGAACATGAACACTATTCTCCTCCGCAAATGGAACTGAAACACTACTCTGTTCATCAATTGTAACAGGAGCACTACTCTGTTCATCAATTGTAACAGGAGCACTACTCTGTTCATCAATTGTAACAGGAGCACTATTTTGTCCATCAATTGTAACAGGAGCACTACTCTGTTCATCAATTGTAACAGGAGCACTATTTTGTCCATCAATTGTAACAGGAGCACTACTCTGTCCATCAATTGTAACAAGAGCACTACTCTGTCCATCAATTGTAACAAGAGCACTATTTTGTCCATCAATTGTAACAGGAACATTTCTCTCTTCCACAACAGAAACACCATTCTCTCCTTTAAAACTTGTTATAGATTCATTTTCACTGCCCCAGTCTGAGCTCATAACGTAATTCATGACGAATAAACCGCTCGAGAATTTTGGATGTAAAATGGGAGATGAAATTTCAATTGTGAACTCTTCAAGATTGCCAACATTTCTTTCTTCGGACTTTGTTGAAACCTTGTCATTTATTGGACATATAAGTGTTTCTTCACACTGCTTAATATCATTGTCAGGTTCTAATTTTAAAACTAAATCATTCTCCAACTTTGAAATCAGGTCATCATCATCACTAGCTGGATATGTGTCCATGACATTTCCAATAAAATCTGAAGCTGGGTAATATATTTTACTATTGTTATCTATATCAAATGTAACCGACTTTTTAGCCCTTGGCTTGATATCAACAACACTCAATTTAGACACTTCAGATGATTCTGTTACTAACATACAATTTTTCTCACGGGCAATTCTGTCGTACTCTGCTTTCTCATGAGCAATTCCGTCATCCTCTGCTTTCTCATGAGCAATTCCGTCATCCTCTGCTTTCTCATGAGCAATTCCGTCATCCTCTGCTTTCTCATGAGCAATTCCGTCATTCTCTGCTTTCTCATGAGCAATTCCGTCATCCTCTGCTTTCTCATGAGCAATTCCGTCATTCTCTGCTTTCTCATGAGCAATTCCGTCATCCTCTGCTTTCTCATGAGCAATTCCGTCATCCTCAACTTTCCCAAGAGCAAATCTGTCATCATAGGCTTTCTCATGAGCAATTCTGTCATCCTCTGCTTTTTCATGAGCAATTCTGTCCTCCTTTGCTTTTTCATGAGCAATTCTGTCCTCCTCTGCTTTCTCATGAGCAATTCTGTCATCCTTTGCTTTCTCATGAGCAATTCTGTCATCCTTTGCTTTCTCATGAGCAATTCTGTCATCCTTTGCTTTCTCATGAGCAATTCTGTCATCCTTTGCTTTCTCATGAGCAATTCTGTCATCCTCTGCTTTCTCTTGAGCAATTCTGTAATCCTCTGCTTTTACATGAGCAATTCTGCCATCCTCTGCTTTCTCATGAGCAATTCTGTCATTCTCTGCTTTTTCATGAGCAATTCTGTCATTCTCTGCTTTTTCATGAGCAATTCTGTCGTCCTCTGCTTTCTCATGAGCAATTCTGCCGTCCTCTGCTTTCTCATGAGCAATTCTGCCGTCCTCTGCTTTCTCATGAGCAATTCTGTCGTCCTCTGCTCTCTCATGATCAATTCTGTCGTCTTCTGCTTTCTCATGAGCAATTCTGTCGTCTTCTGCTTTCTCATGAGCAATTCTGTCATCCTTTGCTTTCTCATGAGCAATTCTGTCAACTTCTGCTTTCTCATGAGCAATTCTGTCGTCTTCTGCTTTCTCATGAGCAATTCTGTCGTCTTCTGCTTTCTCATGAGCAATTCTGTGGTATTCTGCTTTCTCATAAGCAATTCTGTCACCCTCTGCATGAGCAATTTTGTCACCCTCCGAATTCTCATTAGAATTTCTGTCATCTTCTGCTTTCTCATGAGCAATTCTGTCACCCTCTGCTTTCTCGTGAGCAATTCTGTCACCTTCTGCTTTCTCATGAGCAATTCTGTCACCTTCTGCTTTCTCATGAGCAATTCTGTCACCTTCTGCTTTCTCATGAGCAATTCTGTCGCCCTCTGCTTTCTCGTGAGCAATTCTGTCACCTTCTGCTTTCTCATGAGCAATTCTGTCACCTTCTGCTTTCTCATGAGCAATTCTGTCACCTTCTGCTTTCTCATGAGCAATTCTGTCGCCCTCTGCTTTCTCGTGAGCAATTCGGTCATCCTCAGCTTTCTCAATAGCAATTCTGCCGTCCTCTGCTTTCTGATGAGCAATTCTGTCGTCCTCTGCTTTCTGATGAGCAATTTTGTCATCCTCTGCTTTCTGATGAGCAATTTTGTCATCCTCTGCATTCTCATGAACAATTCTGTCGGCCTCTGCTTTCTCATGAGCAATTCGGTCATCCTCTGCATTCTCATAAGCAATTCTGTCGTCCTCTGCTTTCTGATGAGCAATTTTGTCATCCTCTGCATTCTCATGAACAATTCTGTCGGCCTCTGCTTTCTCATGAGCAATTCGGTCATCCTCTGCATTCTCATAAGCAATTCTGTCGGCCTCTGCATTCTCATGAACAATTCTGTCGGCCTCTGCTTTCTCATGAACAATTCGGTCATCCTCTGCATTCTCATGAGCAATTCTGTCGGCCTCTGCATTCTCAATAGCAATTCTGTCACCTTCTGCTTTCTCATGAGCAATTCTGTCGCCCTCTGCTTTCTCGTGAGCAATTCTGTCACCTTCTGCTTTCTCATGAGCAATTCTGTCACCTTCTGCTTTCTCATGAGCAATTCTGTCACCTTCTGCTTTCTCATGAGCAATTCTGTCGCCCTCTGCTTTCTCGTGAGCAATTCGGTCATCCTCAGCTTTCTCAATAGCAATTCTGCCGTCCTCTGCTTTCTGATGAGCAATTCTGTCGTCCTCTGCTTTCTGATGAGCAATTTTGTCATCCTCTGCTTTCTGATGAGCAATTTTGTCATCCTCTGCATTCTCATGAACAATTCTGTCGGCCTCTGCTTTCTCATGAGCAATTCGGTCATCCTCTGCATTCTCATAAGCAATTCTGTCGTCCTCTGCTTTCTGATGAGCAATTTTGTCATCCTCTGCATTCTCATGAACAATTCTGTCGGCCTCTGCTTTCTCATGAGCAATTCGGTCATCCTCTGCATTCTCATAAGCAATTCTGTCGGCCTCTGCATTCTCATGAACAATTCTGTCGGCCTCTGCTTTCTCATGAACAATTCGGTCATCCTCTGCATTCTCATGAGCAATTCTGTCGGCCTCTGCATTCTCAATAGCAATTCTGCCGTCCTCTGCTTTCTGATGAGCAATTCTGTCGTCCTCTGCTTTCTGATGAGCAATTTTGTCATCCTCTGCTTTCTCATGAACAATTCTGTCGTCCTCTGCTTTCTCATGAGCAATTCGGTCATCCTCTGCATTCTCATGAGCAATTCTGTCGGCCTCTGCATTCTCATGAACAATTCTGTCGGCCTCTGCTTTCTCATGAACAATTCTGTCGGCCTCTGCTTTCTCATGAGCAATTCGGTCATCCTCTGCATTCTCATGAGCAATTCTGTCGGCCTCTGCATTCTCATGAACAATTCTGTCGGCCTCTGCTTTCTCATGAACAATTCGGTCATCCTCTGCTTTCTGATGAGCAATTCGGTCATCCTCTGCATTCTCATGAGCAATTCGGTCATCCTCTGCTTTCTCATGAGCAATTCTGTTGTCTTCTGCTTTCTCAAGAGCAATTCTGTCGGCCTCTGCTTTCTCATGAGCAATTCTGTCGTCCTCTGCTTTCTCATGAGCAATTCTGTCGTCCTCTGCTTTCTCATGAGCAATTCTGTCATCCTTTGCTTTCTCATGAGCAATTCTGTCAACTTCTGCTTTCTCATGAGCAATTCTGTCGTCTTCTGCTTTCTCATGAGCAATTCTGTCGTCTTCTGCTTTCTCATGAGCAATTCTGTGGTATTCTGCTTTCTCATAAGCAATTCTGTCACCCTCTGCATGAGCAATTTTGTCACCCTCCGAATTCTCATTAGAATTTCTGTCATCTTCTGCTTTCTCATGAGCAATTCTATCGTCTTCTAGTTTCTTATGAGCAATTATGTCGTCTTCTAGTTTCTTATGAGCAATTCTGTCACCTTCTGCTTTCTCATGAGCAATTCTGTCACCTTCTGCTTTCTCATGAGCAATTCTGTCGCCCTCTGCTTTCTCGTGAGCAATTCGGTCATCCTCAGCTTTCTCAATAGCAATTCTGCCGTCCTCTGCTTTCTGATGAGCAATTCTGTCGTCCTCTGCTTTCTGATGAGCAATTTTGTCATCCTCTGCTTTCTCATGAGCAATTCTGTCATCCTCTGCATTCTCATGAACAATTCTGTCGGCCTCTGCTTTCTCATGAGCAATTCGGTCATCCTCTGCATTCTCATAAGCAATTCTGTCGGCCTCTGCATTCTCATGAACAATTCTGTCGGCCTCTGCTTTCTCATGAACAATTCGGTCATCCTCTGCATTCTCATGAGCAATTCTGTCGGCCTCTGCATTCTCAATAGCAATTCTGCCGTCCTCTGCTTTCTGATGAGCAATTCTGTCGTCCTCTGCTTTCTGATGAGCAATTTTGTCATCCTCTGCTTTCTCATGAGCAATTCTGTCGGCCTCTGCTTTCTCATGAACAATTCTGTCGGCCTCTGCTTTCTCATGAGCAATTCGGTCATCCTCTGCATTCTCATGAGCAATTCTGTCGGCCTCTGCATTCTCATGAACAATTCTGTCGGCCTCTGCTTTCTCATGAACAATTCGGTCATCCTCTGCTTTCTGATGAGCAATTCGGTCATCCTCTGCATTCTCATGAGCAATTCGGTCATCCTCTGCTTTCTCAAGAGCATTTCTGTCATTCTCAGCTTTCTCATGAGCAATTCTGTCACCCTCTGCCTTCTCATGAGCATTTCTGTCACCCTCTGCCTTCTCATGAGCATTTCTGTCGTCTTCTGCTTTCTCATGAGCAATTCTGTCGTCCTCCGCTTTCTCATGAGCAATTCTGTCGTCCTCTGCTTTCTCATGAGCAATTCGGTCGTCCTCTGCTTTCTCATGAGCATTTCTGTCATTCTCAGCTTTCTCATGAGCATTTCTGTCGTCTTCTGCTTTCTCATGAGCATTTCTGTCATCCTCTGCTTTCTCATGAGCGATTCTGTCATCCTCTGCTTTCTCATGAGCGATTCTGTCGGCCTCTGCTTTCTCATGAGCGATTCTGTCGGCCTCTGCTTTCTCATGAGCAATTCTGTCGTCCTCTGCTTTCTCATGAGCAATTCTGTCGTCCTCTGCTTTCTCATGAGCAATTCTGTTGTCCTCTGCTTTCTCATGAGCAATTCTGTCGTTCTTTGCTTTCTCATGAGCAATTCTGTCGTCCTCTGCTTTCTCATGAGCATTTCTTTCATTCTCAGCTTTCTCCTGAGCAATTCTGTCACCCTCTGCCTTCTCATGAGCAATTCTGTCGCCCTCTGCCTTCTCATGAGCATTTCTGTCGTCTTCTGCTTTCTCATGAGCAATTTTGAAATCTTTTGCTTTCTCATGAGCAATTCGGTTGTCCTCTGCTTTCTCATGAGCAATTCTGTCGTCCTCTGCTTTCTCATGAGCAATTCTGTCAACCTCTGCTTTCTCATGAGCATTTCTGTCGTCCTCTGCTTTCTCATGAGCATTCCTGTCGTCCTCTGCTTTCTCATGAGCATTTCTGTTGTCCTCTGCTTTCTCATGAGCAATTTTGACATCTTCTGCTTTCCCATGAGCAATTCTGTCGTCCTCTGCTTTCTCATGAGATATTTTGTCATCCTCAGCTTTCTCATGAACAATTCTGTCATCCTCAGCTTTCTCATGAACAATTTTGTCATCTACTGCTTTCCCATAAGTAATTTTGTCATCTTCTGCTTTCTCATGAGTAATTTTGTCGACCTCTTCTTTCTCATGAGCAATTCTGTCAACCTCATTTTTCTCATTAGAAATTTTCTCTTCTTTCCTTTCAGAAACCATATTCTCGAATTGTTTATAATTTTCTTCACACGCTGTTTTCAGTACCTTGTTCATAATATAGTCATTAATGAATTCATCCATCTCATCTTCAAGACGAACCGAAATCTCGTCTTCAAGACCACCAGAAATCTCCTCTCTGAAACCACCAGAAATTTCCTCTTCGAAACCCCCAGAAATTTCCTCTTCGAAACCCCCAGAAATTTCCTCTTCGAAACCCCCACAAATCTCCCCTTCAAGACCACCAGAAATCCTCCTTTCCAGACCACCAGAAATCCTCCCTTCAAGACCACCAGAAATCTCATCTTCAAGACCATCAGAAATCTCATCTTCAAGACCACCAGAAATCTCATCTTCAAGACCACCAGAAATCTCCCCTTCAAGACCACCAGAAATCTCCCCTTCAAGACGATCAGAAATCTCATCTTCAAGACTACCAGAAATCTCATCTTCAAGACCACCAGAAATCTCCCCTTCAGGACCACCAGAAATCTCCCCTTCAAGACCATCAGAAATCCTCCCTTCAAGACCACCAGAAATCTCCCCTTCAAGACCATCAGAAATCTCCCCTTCAAGACCACCAGAAATCTCATCTTCAAGACTACCAGAAATCCCATCTTCCAGATGACCAGAATTCCCATCTTCATGTTCATCAAAATCAATTAGATCATCATGTTCATCACGACCGTAAATCTGACCTTCAACTTTGATAGTAACGTCATCTTCAACACTAATAGCAACGTGATCTTCAATACCACCAGCAATGTCATCTTCAATACCACCAGCAATGTCATCTTCAACACTACCAGCAATGTCATCTTCAACACTACCAGCAATGTCATCTTCAAGACCACCAGAAATCTCCCCTTCAAGACCACCAGAAATCTCCCCTTCAAGACCACCAGAAATCTCCCCTTCAGGACCACCAGAAATCTCATCTTCAAGATGACCAGAATTCCCATCTTTATGTTCATCAAAATCAATTAGATCATCATGTTCATCACGACCGTAAATCTGACCTTCAACTCTAATAGTAACGTCATCTTCAACTCTAATAGCAACGTGATCTTCAATACCACCAGCAATGTCATCTTCAACACTACCAGCAATGTCATCTTCAACACTACCAGCAATGTCATCTTCAAGACTACCAGCAACTTGATCTTCAATACTACCAGCAATGTCATCTTCAACACTACCAGCAATGTCATCTTCAACACTACCAGCAATGTCATCTTCAACACTACCAGCAATGTCATCTTGTTCATCTATGCTTTCCTCATATATTATAAGAATCATTTCATCATCTTCAAGTTGAGCATCATAATCTGCAGATTTTTTGTAACCTGTAAGGTAATCCTCATCCTCTGAATAGTCAAGTTCTGGAGCTGTCAGACAAAATTCAAATGTTGATATGTTTGAAATCCTTTCATCGTTAGATGTTTCCAATGGATCACAATTCTTATTCGAATTTGATAGCTCCGTCAATGTTTGTTCAAACAAATCCATTGAAGATTTTCGAATAATTTCGAGACTTGAGTGGTGTGCGTTTTCAAATAATTGTTCATTTTTAGTGGTGCCAAAACCCTCCAATAAGAAATCCTGTGAGGCATCCTTTCCTACCACGTCCTTCAGATATGATGAACAACTTGTCACTACCGTTGTTGGTTTGAAGTTCTTGAAATGGTAAGAAGAGTTAATCAACCTCTTCTTCAGAGGTAACATTGAAGTCAAGTTTGACAAGCTCTCATTAGCTGTACTGTCTTTGCCAGCAGCAAAACTTGGTTTAAAAGAAGCAGTCATAAACCAGTGAGCGTACAATGTAGTCTCGAAAGTTTCTTCTTTCAGTTGCCAAGTTAAAGGAGTTGTGATATTCTCGAATTTATTGTTTGCATTTGAAAATTTCAATGGAGTAACATTTGAAAATTTCAATGGAGGACCAGATCTACGAGGGCAGGTAATCAAGTGATTCATCACAGGTACATCCACTACTCCGGAATCTGAAGAGCGAATACTGAAAGGCTTGCACCCGCACTCACTGACACTGTCATAAGCCTCTGATACGATGTGAGCGAAATGAGTCGTGTATCTCCTATCAGCCTGTTTGGACTCCTCTGTTATAGATGAATATATATCAGGCTCACTACTGGACATAATCGGGTTGAATGGTAGGTAAGTCTGTCGACTGAACTCGTAGAAGTCACTGTAATCATCACTTTCTCTCTCCGCATCACATGAGAAGTAATATTGGAGTTTATCCTTAGCACTGGTGACTGATTTGCTATCTTTCATAAAGTCACTATCAGGAGTACTGGAAGAATCTAACGTAGACTCGTAGATGGTTCGATTGCATATATTGTCACTGCTGGACAGACTCAAATTGTTGAAATTTTCAGGAGAGAGAAAATCTTTTCCAACCCTTGAGGAGTCATCAGACACGCTTGGAGATTTCGTCAAAACTGGGCACCGCTGCCCAAAAGATATGACAGTGTGGCTCACGTAAGAAGGGCCGTCTTCAATGTCAGAATCACTTAGATCGAAATCATTAGGATCCACCATCACTGGAACCACTTCCATAGACGTTGAATTGAAATTTGGGAGATTGAAAGTCGTTCGATGAATAACGTCTTCGTGAGAAATCCATTTTGGGTGAACGTTTGGTGGAAGTTTTGACTTACTGGAATCATTATCCAAGCTGATGAAAACTCGAACACCAGCAACATGATTCATTAGTTCTTTGACAGAATCATCATCATGTGATTCATCTTCAGTGTTTAGATTACGATGAGCTTTCCACTTCTGCAAGTTTGAGTCGTCAGGCATTTTATGCTGAAATTTTTCTCTTGGAAGGGGGCTCAGCAGCTCCAATCTGTTCTTGCCTATTGGACCTCTGTTGATGATGTAAGTTCTTCGACTGTCAGAAGGATCTTCATTTTTATTCTTTTTGTAGCGCATTTTAACAAACTTAGCAAGATGTAGATCATACCTATCGCCTGAGAGATCCCTGAGCATTGTCCTGGTGATGATCTTACTACGATAGAGACGTCTTATGTAACGAGTGAGAACGACGTAAGGCTCTTTTCTGACGTCATAACAATATGGATATTGCATGACAGTTTTAGCACCGTCTCCTTTTTTTATCTCTGCCTTTGTATTCTTTATCGGTGCCTTTTTTTGAGAGGAGATTTTGGAAGCGGGTGTAGAAGAACGTTTGTCTGAATTCTTCTTATTCTTCCCTTTTGGTGTTACACCAGACTGTCTTTTCTCTGAGATTTTACTGGGCGCTAGTTTGCTTTTTCTAACATTTTCCTTACCACTAGATCCTGATGGAGACTTACTGCTTTGATCATTTAAATTCTTCACTGTATTCCCCTTATCATCTTCGTACATAGCTAAATCCCTATAGAGAGAGTCCATGTCTTTCACACAGGGTGTGAACGAGTTGCAGACCCTCCTGAAGCTTCTACCTAACTTTACACTCACGTGACTAGGGAGGGGTGACAAGGCAGGAGGAGCAGGAGGGGACTTGTGAGGAGGGAGAGGAGGCTGGACCTTCTTCAGCTGCCCTATGTTCTTAGCGGGGAGGGAGGGGGGTTGAGAAGAGAGCACAGACAGCCATTGCTGCACCTCTTCTTTGCTCTGACACTCGGCAACAACAGTTTCAGATTTCACACCTGATACTAGAAAAAAATACCAGTTTACTAAATCAGTCAAACTTCTGATAGCTAACAGTTTTTGATAAAGATCAAATTTCAATCCAAAAAATAAGTTTGACTACATATGGAAAATTGTATCTCATAAGTCAAATTATATAAATATTAAAGAAGTCAATAATTAAGAATGAAGTCAAAAATACATGCATCCACAAGATAATTTCAGAAGAAAAGTTGTGTAATTAATTAAAACTTTGTTGCATATAGGTATTAGTCACTCAATTACCATATGATCACAGTTACCGTACAAGGGGCGTAAGTCATTAGACAATCTGAATGTTGAAAATTATATTTAACCTATCATGGCGTAACACCCCCTGTACGGTAACTGTAAACAGTCGCTAATTGAGTCGTTACCCTGTGTAACTTGTTACATTTTGATATCTTTATCATGTAAATAATATATAAAGCAACACGATGATATATTAAGTAAAAATATTAACTACAAGCGTTTGGAGCAATAAAGGGATAAGATCTCCTGTGTCATAAACTCACCGTTAATTTCGAAAGCATTCTTATACAGGTCACAGTCCTCCAACCTCTGGCAACTAACATCACTGAGAAGCATTTGAGACTGAAATGTAAATAAAGTACACCTTTATCAATTAGCACTTCAAGAATAAATACATACAATACATAAAACATATAATTCTAATGCGATAAGTGGCTTTGAGCCCACATAGGTAGCCTTTTTCAGGCGAAGTAGTCTGTTTTAAATATTTCTATTTTTGTATATCATTTCTATTTTAAGAAAACAGTACAAAAGAAGATAACTGAAGGAAAAATATTCAAAATCTAATAGTTACCAACCAAACAAATAAGTTAGAAAAAAATTACTAAACCATCTAGCTACTTTAAATGCATGGATCAATTTGGTTACTGTATTATTATCACCTGTTGGTATAATTTGAATAATATTAATTTATTGTCTGAACCAAAGGCCATATCACTGACGGAAAAACTAAATTAAGTACAAGGGACTGAAAGTAACAGTCAGAAAGGAAAGTGGCTCCATGAACAAAGTCACCTAGCTACCAACAGTCGGTGACAATGCTCATGGATGCAGAAAAGCTACTCCATGAACAAAGTAACCTTCCACCAATTTGAGAGATTGTGACAATGCTCATGAAAGCAGAAAAGCTACACCATGAATACAATCCCTGAGCTAGCTTCTTACCACAAAATGTGACTCCACGAACAAAATTTTATATATTGTCTAAATTAATAATTCACCTGAAAAATGAAGTTGCTCATTCTTTGGGAGACGCCCAAGATAACGAGATGCTTAGGGAAGAGGACGAGGTAGCGGTCAGAGTGATTGGGCAGCACAGTCACTGACCCCATACGTCTGACCTCACCCAGCACACCTAGCGTGCCTTTGTCCCACCCAGCCACCTTTGCCGTCACCACCTCCAACTCCAACTCTTTCTGACGACGCAGAGTTGTGCAGCTAGCCTGGTGTTGAAGAAACAATTCAATTAGCTTTTATTGAAGAATTAATTTTTGGAAAAAAAAACACCTATTTTTGAAAAAAATAAAAAAAAATTGATAGTTTGAAAAATGATATTTGGAAAATTATTGAAAAATGAACTTTAAAGGAAGTAGAGTGGAAGGTATTCATAACTCACGGCAAAGTCAGACATGACTTTAGCAGCTCTCTGGGCATCCCCTCTGTCTTTGTGTGCCTCTGGAAGGTGTCTGTGGAGCTCCTGAAGGAGGCCTGGGTACTGCTGCAGGCGTCTGAAGGGCTTCGACAGACCTGTCGTCAGGACCAGTATCCCTGAAAATTTGGAAAGGGAGAGTCAGACTAGTATTGAAGTTTCTTACACCTAAAGTCATTTAAAACTAATGGAGATAGATAATAAATATATTACTGATTCAGAAGATTATTAGGTAGGTATTCCTCAATAAAAAGTTTTATTATTTTATTCAATAACAAGAACTCATTAATCACTATGTTAATAATTCAAAATTTTTAACTCTAGATATTTATGTAAGAATAATAGATGAAATAAATAAAATATAATTAATAACTTTTCTCACCAAACCTAATGACTAGCTACATGGTTATTGACTTGCCTGGTTTTTTCTGTCCATCTTCAGAGGTGCAGACTCCACTGCTCTCAACGCATTTGTTCACCTCACTCCTAAAAGATAAACATTGTGATTGTTAAACATTGTGATTGTTAAACATTCTGATTGTTAAACATTCTGATTGTTAAACATTCTGATTGTTAAACATTCTGTTTGTTAAACATTCTGATTGTTAAACATTCTGATTGTTAAACATTCTGATTGTTGAACATTCTGATTGTTGAACATTCTGATTATTAAACATTCTGATTGTTAAACATTCCAATTGTTAAACATTCCAATTGTTAAACATTCCAATTGTTAAACACTCCAATTGTTAAACACTCCAATTGTTAAACATTCCAATTGTTAAACATTCCAATTGTTAAACATTCCAATTGTTAAACATTCCAATTGTTAAACATTCCAATTGTTAAACACTCCAATTGTTAAATAAGTTAAAAAGAAGACAATAACGAAAGACCTACATTTAAAAATGAGAATTCTCTATTTGTAAGTAACCTACAGAGATAGCTTGCAATGTAGAACATTAAACTCTGTTCAGTCTGCTTTGGGAAGTGATGACCAATTTTAATCATTGCATTTACTGTTAACACAGGTCATGAACCTCCCTGACCTTTAGAAATTCTTGATTGACCTGTCCTGACCTTTAGAAATTCCTGATTGACCTGTCCTGACCTTTAGAAATTACTGATTGAACTGTCCTGACCTTTAGAAATTCCTAATTGACCTGTCCTGACCTTTAGAAATTCCTGATTGAACTGTCCTGACATCTAGAAACTCCTGATTGACCTGTCCTGACCTTTAGAAAATCCTGATTGACCTGTCCTGACCTTTAGAAATTCCTGATTGACCTGTCCTGACCTTTAGAAATTCATGATTGACCTGTCCTGACCTTTAGAAATTCATGATTGACCTGTCCTGACCCTTAGAAATTCCTGATTGAACTGTCCTGACCCTTAGAAATTCCTGATTGAACTGTCCTGACCTTTAGAAATTCCTGATTGACCTGTCCTGACATTTAGAAATTCCTGATTGACCTGTCCTGACATTTAGAAATTCCTGATTGACCTGTCCTGACATTTAAAAATTCCTGATTGACCTGTCCTGACATTTAAAAATTCCTGGTTGAACTGTCCTGACCTTTAGAAATTCCTGATTGATCTGTCCTGACCTTTAGAAATTCCTGATTGACCTGTCCTGACCTTTAGAAATTCCTGATTGACCTGTCCTGACCTTTAGAAATTCCTGATTGATCTGTCCTGACCTTTAGAAATTCCTGATTGACCTGTCCTGACCTTTAGAAATTCCTGATTGACCTGTCCTGACCTTTAGAAATTCCTGATTGACCTGTCCTGACCTTTAGAAATTCCTGATTGAACTGTCCTGACCTTTAGAAATTCCTAATTGTCCTGTCCTGACATTTAGAAATTCCTGATTGACCTGTCCTGACCTTTAGAAATTCTTGATTGACCTGTCCTGACCTTTAGAAATTCCTGATTGACCTGTCCTGACCTTTAGAAATTCTTGATTGACCTGTCCTGACCTTTAGAAATTCCTGATTGACCTGTCCTGACCTTTAGAAATTCCTGATTGACCTGTCCTGACCTTTTTAGAAATTCCTAATTGACCTGTCCTGACCTTTAGAAATTCCTGATTGACCTGTCCTGACCTTTAGAAATTCATAATTGACCTGTCCTGACCTTTAGAAATTCCTGATTGACCTGTCCTGACCTTTAGAAATTCCTGATTGACCTGTCCTGACCTTTAGAAATTCCTGATTGACCTGTCCTGACCTTTAGAAATTCCTAATTGACCTGGCCTGACCTTTAGAAATTCATGGTTGACCTGTCCTGACCTTTAGAAATTCCTAATTGACCTGTCCTGACCTTTAGAAATTCCTGATTGACCTGTCCTGACCTTTAGAAATTCCTGATTGAACTGTCCTGAACTTTAGAAATTCATGATTGAACTGTCCTGACCTTTAGAAATTCCTAATTGACCTGGCCTGACCTTTAGAAATTCCTGATTGACCTGTCCTGACCTTTAGAAATTCCTAATTGACCTGTCCTGACCTTTAGAAATTCCTGATTGACTTGTCCTGACCTTTAGAAATTCCTGATTGAACTGTCCTGAACTTTAGAAATTCCAGATTGACCTGTTCTGACCTTTAGAAATTCCTGATTGACCTGTCCTGACCTTTAGAAATTCCTTATTGACCTGTCCTGACCTTTAGAAATTCCTGATTGACCTGTCCTGACCTTTAGAAATTCCTGGTTGAACTGTCCTGACCTTTAGAAATTCCTGATTGAACTGTCCTGACCTTTAGAAATTCCTGATTGACCTGTCCTGACATTTGTTACCACTCGCTACCCGAGTGGCTACTGTGGGTGCTATTAGGTCTTAGAGTGCTGCATAGCTATAGCTACTTGAGACACGAATTAGACAAAAAGTAGCCATTCAAACCAGTGAAATACAGGGAAACTAGGAGTTATGAAGTAAAGAGCTATTGGTTCCTTCATAACTCAAAGCCACTTCATATCTCGGGTGCACTAGATAACTTTTTATGATATCATAGAAAACTAGGGTTATTGAGAGATAACTATGACGCAATTCTTGACGTATATAACTCGGGACTTCACAGCTCGGAACTTCACAGCTCGGGACTTCACAGCTCGGGACTTCACAGCTCGGGACTTCACAGCTCGGGACTTCACAGCTCGGGACTTCACAGCTCGGGACTTCACAGCTCGGGACTTCACAGCTCGGGACTTCACAGCTCGGGACTTCACAGCTCGGGACTTCACAGCTCGGGACTTCACAACTCGGGACTTCACAACTCGGGACTTCACAACTCGGGACTTCACAACTCGGGACTTCACAACTCGGGACTTCACAACTCGGGACTTCACAACTCGGGACTTCACAACTCGGGACTTCACAACTCGGGACTTCACAACTCGGGACTTCACACCTCAGGACTTCACACCTCAGGACTTCACACCTCAGGACTTCACACCTCAAGACTTCACAACTCAGGACTTCACAACTCAGGACTTCACAACTCAGGACTTCACAACTCAGGACTTCACAACTCAGGACTTCACAACTCAGGACTTCACAACTCAGGACTTCACAACTCAGGACTTCACAACTCAGGACTTCACAACTCAGGACTTCACAACTCAGGACTTCACAACTCAGGACTTCACAACTTGGAACTTCACAACTCTTGAGTCCTACTGCAATACTCACTTGTGTTCCTGAATAAAAGCCACAGCCTTAGGATGCTGACTGCAGTACTGCTGGTGTGGGTCTGTCAGAGTGCTGGCTACAGTCTTCAGAAACACGCCTCCCACTTTCTGGTCTGCGGAAGACTTTTCGCCCTCTGCCTCAAGCAGCGACAGGAACTGCTCGTGCACTGTCACCACTCTCTCCAAATTACGAACCAAGGTGGAGAAGTCGCTGGAGTTCAATCTGAAAAATATTAATGAAAAGTAAAGTTAAAATGCATTAAAACAATCATTAGGGAACAATTCAGATAATGGAATAGTATCTCGTGCATTAAAGTATGCAGAGTGTGAAGTTAAATTGACAAAAAAGTAAAAATAATCAATAATATAAATCCTTTAATGTAATTACAATTGTCCTCTACTAATACAAAGTAATTCTTCAGATAAAATTCTAAATACATCAGGTAAAACTCCAAATTCTTCAGGTAAAACTCCAAATTCTTCAGGTAAAACTCCAAAATCTTCAGGTAAAACTCCAAATTCTTCAGGTAAAACTCCAAATTCTTCAGGTAAAACTCCAAATTCTTCAGGTAAAACTCCAAATTCTTCAGGTAAAACTCCAAATTCTTCAGGTAAAACTCCAAATTCTTCAGGTAAAACTCCAAATTCTTCAGGTAAAACTCCAAAATCTTCAGGTAAAACTCCAAAATCTTCAGGTAAATTTCTAAATTCATTTTTTTAATAAATTCTAAATTCAAGTATAATTTTAATTTTTTTTAAGAAACTATTTTTCCACAACATTCCATTAAAATAGTTATCCTAATTTGTACGACTAAAAAACTAATTTCATGAGGTGTAATTCTAAACAGTTCTCACAATTTGTTAGCTACAAGAGGTTTGAGGCAGGTGCTGAGCAGTGACTTCAGCTCCGAGATGTGTTGTCGCTCACTATCGAGAATGTTACGCAGCACCAACGCACGGAACATTTGCTGCTCACTCAGGGGAGAGAGGCTGGGACTGGAGGGGTGGTGACTACTGCCATTTGCACCCTCTGTGAAAAGAGAAAAAGAACTGTTAAAAATAGTGGCAAGAAATTTAATTTTAGATTTATAGAAGACAAAAGTGGCCCATCGAGACAAAAAAGGGGCAAGATTAGAGATTCAGTAGGGAGTTACAACTGAATCATTTATCAATAACAGCATTAATTCACATATAGAGATAGACATGGTCTAGTTAGCTACTTAGTGACTAGGGAGAAGCAATACTAATTAAAATGTCAATTCCCAGGGTAAAGTTACAATTATCAGATGCAAATTTCATTAGGTTATTATTTAGTTTAAAAATAAAAAAAATTAAATGTAGCTATGAAAATATTAGCTTTCAAATATATTGTAACGGACGTCAAATTTTCAACATATATTTGTTTTTGTTTATTTTCATTATTAAATTAAAATACTTTAAAACATAATCATTCTAACTATTAACAACCATTTGAAACTCTCTCTACAATCAATAATAATTGAGTGAAATAGGTGTCATAAGTTTTAAAACACATGCCATTTTTATTTCAAAGTGGTAATTCAAATAAACTAACCGAGTACTGCACTCAGAATGACTGAGAGTAGTTAACAAATTACTTCATAACACAACTGGTAATTCCTTCTTTATATAGTCAATAACCATTACTCAATCTATTCAATAATGTAAAAATGCTTTAGAGTTAGCTAATATATAGACTACATTTAATGATGAATGTTCCATAACAAGCAGATATACATAATATAAACCATATTATTAGCTTAAAAGATCAGTCGATTTCATGCGCACCTTCTGTGCGCATCTATCTAAAGTTTATTAACTTTTATAATAACTATTAAAATGTATGTTAATAGAGATAATTATTTATATTAGGTTTCTTAAACATGTATTAAGTCTTTAGAATTATATGTAATTTAGAAAAAGTAATCATCTTGTTTGTATTTAGAATTTTTGAGTAGAAATTCTATGTTCTGTGCAGTAGTTAGAAGATATTATTAACTATTTATAATGATTTAAAATACGCTTTACATTTGATAATATATGTAATAATGTTGTTATATATTTTATTATATTTTTGTAAGTACTCATATTACCTGTTAGGCAATATTTACACCGAAATTCTTTGATGCCATATGGAAAAGATGAACCTAGTAATTAGAGTAGTTACCCATAAAATATGTTTTCAAATGTCTTATATCATTTATTTATATCATATATGTTATTTTTTGTATATTTATCATTTATTCTAGTGTTACATCATAAATGCTCATTGTAATAAAATATGTCTTTGATTAATATATGTGTAATTAGGATTTTATAGAAATAAGATGTAATTTGATTGATTCTTCACTGTCTGAATAGGATATGCGTCCAGAATTTGAAATCTAAATTTAGGAAAATAAGTTGTAATACTTATCCCTCGAAGGAAGTTGGCTCAAAGAAGGAAAAATAAGGTTGAGATCTTAAACCTCATGGAAATTGGTTCAAAGGGAGGAAAATAAGTTGGAATACTTATCCCTCATGGTAATTGGTCAAAGGAGGTAAATAAGTTGAAATACTTATCCCTCATGGTAATTGGACTTGAAGTAACTTTTATCTCTGTTTTCTCTCCCCTCTTTTCGGTAATTCTTGGCTGAGGTCAAAGTTACATCTTTTTCTCCCCTCTTTTCGGTAATTCTTGGCTGAGGTCAAAGTTACATCTTTTGCTCCCCTCTTTTCGGTAATTCTTGGCTGAGGTCAAAGTTACATCTTTTTCTCCTCTCTTTTCAGTAATTCTTGGCTGAGGTCAAAGTTACATCTTTTTCTCCCCTCTTTTCAGTAATTCTTGGCTGAGGTCAAAATTACATCTTTATCTCCCCTCTTTTCGGTAATTCTCGGCTGAGGTCAAAGTTACATCTTTTTCTCCCCTCTTTTCAGTAATCCTTGGCTGAGGTCAAAATTACTTTACTTATCTCCCCTCTTTTCAGTAATCCTTGGCTAAGGTCAAAATCACTTTTTCCCTTTTCTGTAATTATTGATTGGATGGACGCACAGATTTACGTTAAAAATCAGTGATTAACCAACAGGTCTTAGTTACAGCCTTCCTCTTATTCTCTCTACTTTCCCCTTTTCTGTGATTTATGACTGAGTTTAGACTCACAGTATTGTCTCCAATAGTCTGATGTACAAACTTGACCATATGTACCTTATCTATAATTAATAATTAACTTAGGTGTTGTACTTGCAGATAATCTATGATAAGATTTATTAATATACTATTATCAAAGAATCGAGTACTTAATTTACCCTCTGTTTGTAGTTTCCTGTAACAATATTCATAAAATTAAAACATCAACTGTTCTCTCTATAAAAATGATCCTATTTAGAAGCATTATTTTAAACATTAACTAGGGTTGTGACAATATACTTTTAATGTTATAGCTAGATACTGAAAAGACTATAGACGCAGAGAATTAAACAGTATTGAATCATACTAAGTAACTAAACCAAATACCATAACATTTCATTTCGTCTATGACATTCTTAAGATCTATGATTTGACGCAACCCTATTGTAATTTTCATTCAGCCTTTAATTCCCATGTGATAATTGTTACCTTACTAATTAATAAGACACTCACCAGGCTGAGTAATCTCCTTCACGTAGTTGGCTGGAAACCATCCCGTATTACCATCTAGAGTTCCCTCCCACCAAGTTTCATCGTCACTTTGAGTTACTGTGATTATTGCACCTCTTTTAAAGCACAGCTGAAAGGAAAACATTGAATATTAGTTAAAGTTTATTACTTGGATTGAGAGATTGCAAAAAATTCCATGGTCTAAATTCTGTTTCAATTTTCTAATTTGGATTTTTGAAAACTCGATGATGATTTGATAGCGTTAGTAGAAACATCCATTGTAGCTAAATCTAATTTAGTTTTTCATACTTTAGTACAAATTCCAGTCTGCAGAAACTGGTAAAGTGTTCATAGAGATCTCTTATTCTGTTCACAGTAAAATTAATGTAAATATATCATTGCCTGCCCACTCTCGGCCCACTCTGGAAAAGTGGTCTTTTCTGATGAATTAATTTCCCAGTCGCAGTTTAGTAATAACTAAAATGGTTAATAATGCCTAATATGTCCCACTAGTAACATGATCAACATGACAACATCCATATTATTATTCTATTGGGATATATCGTCCCAATAGTCTTGTGATGTACATGACCCATGTTTTAAAGTATGGTCAGTCGCCAGTATATTGGCAACTTTAGCGGTTAAAAGTTAACGAGTTGAAAAACATGTAAATAACAAGTGAATCACTCCTAAAATAGTTTCAAGAGATGCACATTCATCAGATAAGAAGCATAATGATGTTTACAAGTGTAAAATCTTCACTAGAAAGTCAATTTCCTCCTTTAAAGTATCTTAATTATGGCAACCTTGATCCATTTTCATTTCTCACTGATCTGGCGACTTTCCTGACACACTTTGAAACATGGTACATAACTGGTAGGAAATATTGTCCCATCACAAGTTTGAAATAAACACTATATTTCTATATCAATAGATTAAAAAAAGGTTCAAGCACATAAACATTATTAAAGAAATTCATTATTCCTCATAATGAACTCAGGAAAAAATTTGGCATGAAAGGGTTGAGGTATAGTAATTAATTAATAGGAACTGTATAATCTGCAGCATTTAGTAGCTCAATCTGAAAAGCCAAGTAATAAATAAAGCATGCAAGAATTATTCCCTGAATCGGACATCATTTTTTTCACCGAAACTGAAACGCACTGTTCAGGGCAAGATATTTCGAAAACTGGCAGACAAATTTCAGAGAAACTGTCGTGAGATGTTGCCAAGGACTCCTTGAAAAAATCATGTTTAATAATGGATACATGCAGTGGTATTTCCCTTCTTTGTTTTTGTACCAAAACTGGTACAGTCTGTTCAGGGCACAATTTTTCAAAAACTGGTGGATAAATTTCAGCAAAACTATCAGGCCAGTCTGCAGAATATGAAACATTTTACCAAGACTCTCTGCGGGAGCTTTTGATTGAATTTTAGAAATTGGGAGATTTTGAATTAATTCCAATGTTACCATTAATTTAGCTGCGGGAGATTCTGAATCTGCTGTTGAGAATCAGAGAGTAGCATAAATTAAAGTCTCTGCAGAAGAAGAGACAAATTCTGCAGACTGGCTATCAGGAAAGGTTACCAGGGACTCCTTGATAAAAAACTTGTTTGGTATTTGATGCATGCAGTGGTATTTAACCAGTCTGTATTTGGTGCACAAAATTCCACTGATTTTTAAAAAGCTGAAAAATTCCACCAATAAGGCATAAATTTCCAGCAATTTGACTGATCCATCAACATTTTACCCATTTTTCCATCGAAAATGAATGGTAATATAGGAATAAATAACTAAAAATCCACAGACTTTGCCAGAATATTATTTTCAATGAGGAAAAATTCCACTCTCAGTAGCAGATTCAGAATCTCCCGCAGCTAAATTAATGGTAACATAGGAATTAATTCAAGATCTCCCGCAGAGATCTCAAATTTCTAAAAATTCAATCAAAAACTCCAGCAGAGAGTCTTGGAAAAATGTTCCATATTCTGCAGACTGGTTATTTAACCCCTCAAAAGTCGCCAATATACTGGCAACTTTGTCCACACTTTAAAACATGGGTCCTATATCAGGAGATATTCAATTTCTCTAATAAAAAAGTTTCTTCAATGTCAGAGGATATTTAGCTATTGTATTAATTCCTATATTACCATTAATTTTGGCCTTGGGAGGGGAAACTGGAAAAATGTTGAAGGACTATAGACAAATTGATGAAAAATGTTGACAGCTATTTTGAAAAAGTCAGGAGTTCAGTGCACCAAATACTGTATACAAACTGGTGCAGTGCAGGTGCAGACTGGAAAAATTGGCTTACAATTAAATATTAACAATTGTTTTCCCCGTCTCTTAAAGTTTTAAACATGCTCTATGAGCCCAGTCTGTATTTCGTGGTAAATTCCACCGACATGTCGGTGGAATTTTTTCCCTTTGAAAGTAATATTCTGGCAAAGTCGGTGGATTTTTAGCTATTTATTCCTATGTTACAATTAATTTTCGGTGGAAAAATGGGTAAAATGTTGGTGGATCAGCCAAATTACTGGAAATTTATGGTGGATTTTTCCAACTTTTTCAAAAAGTCAGTGGAATTTTGGATACGTATCTAAAAGCTGAGCGGCGCACACCAGTACGGCGCATCAGATTACGGCGCACCACTGTACATTCTATTAGATAGGTAATTTGAATACAGATTAATGACAAATGGAGTGAATTTGGTAGGTAATTGTAGTATCAAATTTATGTGACGCCTGACAGTACCTGAAGGCTGAATCCAATGTTTATACTACACAGTTTGATTATTTGATTGAGATGTTTAATTTGGAATAGAAAATAAAATTCATCATAGAAAACTGTAATTGTAATTTTATGGGGTAACTATTGTAAACTTTCCAGTCTGCAGAATGTGTCTCTTCTCCCGCAGAGCCAGAGTGGAATAATAACTCATTTCAGATTGACTAGTAACTCTGTTAAGAATTTAGAATGAACAAAAATTACTCATTTTAACCCTAAAAAATGTAGAAATCAGAATTATTTTATAAATTTGAACTCCGCAGTGAAAACTAATGTAAAATAAGTCATTTAAGCTTCACAATTGGGCTTGTTGTGATGATAAACATCACTAATGGAAATGCATGAAGTTAGGAGTAACTCTGTTAGAATTTATGTTTTCCAGTCTGGCTATGCTACAATGTTATTTTGGAGAGAATTTATGAAAATTTGATCATTTTGGAGAGAATTTGTTGAATTTTGGAGAGAGCTGGAGAGACAAATGGTGAGTTCATGTGACATACTATTTTACTTGGCTCTCTGACTCGCAGCAGCAGATTCAGAATCTCCCGCATCTAAATTAATGGTAACATAGGATTTAATTCAAAATCTCCCGCAGCAAAATTAATGGTAACATAGGAATTAATTCAAGATCTCCCGCAGAGATCTCCAATTTCTAAAATTCAATCAAAAACTCCCGCAGAGATTCTTGGAAAAATGTTCCATATTCTGCAGACTGGTAAACTTTCAGTCTGAGATGTAAATAAAAACTTATCAGTTAGCCGTTAGGTAGATGTATCGGGGGGCGTGCCGCCCCCCGAACCCCCCTGCCAGGTCATTAAACAATCATGAAGTGTGCAGAACAACAAACTAGCGGATACAACAAACTACATAACAGTTTTTCACATTGAGGTCATTAATAGAAAGTACAGTGGTGCGCCGCTCAGCTTTTAGATACTTATGGAATTTTGTGCACCAAATACAGACTGGCTATGAGCCAATTTCACATGAGAGTTAAAGATAACTTAGGTACCTAGTTTCATTTCTTCCTTTTTCAAGTGTCATTTTATGAAATTGTAGGAAAGAAAATATATATCATGAATACAAACTTACAAACCTCATCATTATTCTTTCCCTTGAAAGGATGGATTGCTTCTACCATCAAAACTGAGGTATCCATTTGTCAGGAATTTAGGTAAGGCAAGTCGTGATATAAATAATACTCCTACATTCCTAGCCTAGGAAGATGACTTTCTGAAGCTATTCAACGACGCGAATTGCGATATGAATAAACCTAATCGTTAAAACTTTGGTCTGAAAGATAACAAGAAAAATGAGAATCTGTTCGAAGGCCAAATTTATCTAAATCTCGGAATTTTTTTAGAAAAATATTTTTAAAATCTTAAAATTATTCCTTAAATGTAAATTACGTTTCCAGTTATATTTCACATCATTTATGAATTGAATTACCTAAGCAAAATTAACTTATATAGTTTTATTTTATTTAGATGATTTGTAAACGCTTGATTCGAACGTTTACGACTGTACGTAGCTCCATATTCTGATTCCGTTTCGACCTGATTTAATTAATATAAAAAAATGTACTATATTCGTGAGAGAATACTTACTTGATGACAGTCCACCATCCAGAATCTGTCTTTGTGAGAGATTTCGAGATATTGGCTTTTGCATCGCCTCCCTACTGATTAGCGTTATCCATACTATACCTCTCTTCCTTTCATCCCATGTACCTCAAATACCCCCACACCTCAAGCTCCCGACAGCATACATTTCCGCAATCTGTCACACCCTACCAGAAAGCTCTTCAAGTATTTCTCCCTCATCCACAAATCTCTCCCTCCATCCCAGCATCAACGTGTTCCTTGTTGCTCTCAACCATTGCACAGAAAGCCTGAGTTTAGGAACGGAAAGTGGCATGAAGTCCCACGACTGGTGGAAAACCTTGCGCTTCTTGGTTTAACTTGAAAGTTGAGCCTCTATGGTTGAGCGGAGCAACGAGGCACGGAGCGCCATTAATGTTGTTTGGTATTCGTATGCAAAGACGCTTGGCTGTTCAAAACAGCATATGCTCTTAAAATCATAAATCCCAAGAATATCACACATGAAATAATATCGAATACTATATACCGCTGGTTTAGAACGATTCAATAGTCTAATTCTCTCAGTCTATAATATTTTGGGAATCTATGATTTTAAGAGCATATTGTTCCAGCCAGACAAATTAATGACGCTCCGCTTTTTGTATTTCGTATCCTCAACACTAGGCGTAGGTAGACAGAAATTGAATTAACCCTAAAACTGAAACCAGGGTGAAAATCACCCTGTCATTTTTTTGTAACTCCTACAAATGGCAGCGTGGTTAATATCTTTCAGTACTTCAAAATTACGAACTTTAAAATACTCTTTCATCCATTTTCTTCTATTATCAACACCAGAACTGCAGCATTTATACCCGCCAACATAAAAGCTTTAGTTACTCGTTTTATTAATTATACAATCTAAATTATTGTAGGATCAAATACAAGTTTTGTAGGATCAAATTTCGCCAAATATGCTGTCATAGCTACCTAATTTTTTTTTTGTATTTGTATGTAGCAAATTTTTTTGTAAGCTTTCATTAATAAATTTACTATTATGTGCGGCACTCGGCAAGAAATTTGAAACAAAACTGACGACCAGATGTGGACAGAACTTACACGTCTCTTTCTATGCAACATGGAA
Organism: Caprella mutica; assembly: GCA_947561585.1. Classification (NCBI taxonomy): domain Eukaryota; kingdom Metazoa; phylum Arthropoda; class Malacostraca; order Amphipoda; family Caprellidae; genus Caprella; species Caprella mutica. The sequence goes on from CANNZV010002482.1 coordinate 57,094, forward strand.
AATTGAATTGAAATTGAAAAGAAAGTTGAAACGCAAGGGATTTAAAAAAAAAATGATAAATCATAACTTTATTATGTAATTAAAATAAAAAGAAAATGAATAATCAACATTATCATGAGAGAAAAAAAACAAGAAAAATTAATACATAAATATATATAAATATGTACATCGTGATATTACGATTTTCATGCCATCAAAAAAATACATGCCAAGGCAAGTTCCGAATTACGAGCGGTTCCACATTTGCGAGAATATAACAAAAAATATATCATTTAACTCTTTAATTGAAATGGATGCATAATACCAGCAGGTATCAAGGATACATTTCTGATCATACAAGAAAAAATATATAGATAAATTAATTGTATGTCGAATCCATAATACCAGCAAGTATCATGGATACGATCACACATTCAGGTATCATGGATACGATCACATATTCAGGTATCATGGATACGATCACATATTCAGGTATCATGGATACGATTACACATTCAGGTATCATGGATACGATCACACATTCAGGTATCATGGACACTATTACACATTCAGGTATCATGGATACGATCACACATTCAGGTATCATGGATACGATCACACATTCAGGTATCATGGATACGATCACACATTCAGGTATCATGGATACGATCACACATTCAGGTATCATGGATACGATCACACATTCAGGTATCATGGATACGATCACACATTCAGGTATCATGGATACGATCACACATTCAGGTATCATGGATACGATTACACATTCAGGTATCATGGATAAAAATTAAATTAGAGATCATTAATGTTCGTTATCCTGATTGAAAATGTAGAACCACCTGTGAACTTACCCTAAATAAAGTAAAAACTTAAAGTAACTTTTAAATAAGCTGTATATTAAAGTAATTAAAAAGTGTTATTTTTGCCAGAAAGCAGTTAGTGTGACCATAGCATCCATGGGGTCTGTGAACTCGTGAGCCCCCCTAACGAGGTGGTAGTGAGGGGAGGGGGAGGGGAGGCGGTGGGAAGGGAGGGGCAGGAACTTCTTACCCCTACTCCGTGTTGCTGCCTTCCTCTTCATCAGGTCTAACAGTTTAGACATGTCAGTCTTAATGGAAGAAGGGACAGTTACCTGCAACAAAAAGGAAACCTACTTTCATTTCCACCATTTTGATTTAGGAACTGAATCTTTTATAAGTAAAAGATATATAAGTTTGTCTGTGTTTATGATCAGACATGTTAAAACTTGTCCAGACATGATCAAACTTGTCCACACATGATCAAACTTGTCCACACATGTTCAAACTTGTCCACACATGATCAAACTTGTCCACACATGTTCAAACTTGTCCACACATGATCAAACTTGTCCACACATGTTCAAACTTGTCCACACATGATCAAACTTGTCCACACATGATCAAACTTGTCCACACATGTTCAAACTTGTCCACACATGTTCAAACTTGTCCACACATGTTCAAACTTGTCAACACATGTTCAAACTTGTCCACACATGATCAAACTTGTCCACACATGATCAAACTTGTCCACACATGTTCAAACTTGTCCACACATGTTCAAACTTGTCCACACATGTTCAAACTTGTCCACACATGTTCAAACTTGTCAACACATGTTCAAACTTGTCCACACATGTTCAAACTTGTCCACACATGTTCAAACTTGTCCAAACATGTTCAAACTTGTCCACACATGTTCGAATAATATTTAACATATTCTTACAACATGTCCATCATTTTCAAACAAACATGTTTTCAATCTGCTAGCATGTTTTAAAAAGCATATCTACCTCTTTAACTCACCTTATTATTTTCTTTAGCGACTGAGAGAAGGTAGAGTGCAGTGCATGACTTAGAGAGCAGTACACTAGCCTTCTCATAGTGCATAGTGCAGATGTTAACCAGCACTGGCAGTAAACCTTCGCACTGAGAAAAAAAAAATTAGACTAACCAATATAATATACTGTAAAACTCCAGAGTTATGAAGCAATGGAGGACCTGAATTATGAAGAGCACTTGAGTTATAAAGTATTTTTTATGTTTAAATTATAGAAAATGATATACGTCAAGAATTGCGTCATAGTTATACCTCGATAACCATAGTTTTCTATGATTTCAATTAGGGATGGGATGAAGTAACGGCATCGGTATTTTTGTGCAGTATTGGCAACGGTATCGGTATATAATGAAAAGTATCGGCCGATACTAGTATGATTATTTAAATTATTATCGTTTCATAAATTTTCTTTTTATATTAAATTTCTATTATTCTATAGTCAAAGATGAAATAAATAATTTAAAAAATTCATTAGAAGTACCAATCCATTAATTGACGAACTACCTACTAGAGTTCTAAGTATAATTTTTATTTATTTATTATGACATGCATGACATTATTAATAAAATTTTTAAAGTATATACGGAATCTACCAATAGGTTTTTGAGTCTGACTATAAATTTAAGATCAGAATTATTCAGCTACTGTTGACCATTTTTGCACCTACTTATTACAAGTACCACAGGATGATAGATAACACAGTGCACACATCAGAAAAGTTATCTATTTAATATGTATTTTAATTAATGTGAAATATGTAAATCACTTTGTTATACTACATTGAAAGAGCATAACTGTGTTAGTTTTGAGTTAGAACTTCATTAAACTTACAAGAATAATTGATACTTGATAACTCATCAAGTATCAATGAGTTTAATAAATATAAACTTTAAAAAACTGCAAGTAGCTATAGGTATCGGCATTTTTTTAAAGTATAGGTATCGGCACTTGTTGAGAAGTATCGGTATCGGCACTTGTTGAGAAGTATCGGTATCGGCACTTGTTGAGAAGTATCGGTATCGGCACTTGTTGAGAAGTATTGGTATCGGCAAATATTTTGGTATCGTCCCATCCCTAATTTTAATCATGTAAAAATACTTGGGAAACAATAGGATTCGTATGGAACCCATACTTCGTAACTCAGGAGTTTCACTGTACAAAGGCTACATACAATTCCAAATTAATTTTCAAATATGGATGAAAGCAAGAGTAGGCACAAACTATTGTTATCAGTTTAACTCACTTTGACAATGTCATTGTACGTTTCAGGACATTTTACCAAGTTGATGACAATGGTGACGACGTAAGTGAGTATTTGGATGTAGGGGAGGGACCTGTTAGCTTTCTCTGCAACTCTCAGTAGAATCTTCAGGGACTTGGCAGAGGCAACCAGTTGACAACATTTGGAAGAGAGACGAGTGCCTGCCTCTGTAAGTAAAAAAAAACACGGTGGTATAAATAGGTGTAATATGAGCTTTAAATTTTCAACTTTTTATTTAACTTGCCCGAACCTTAGGGAAGTTTGAAATTGTAAATGCGAATAGTTTATAACAATTATTATAATTTGTTACCGTGATAGCTGCAAGTATCATGGTTATCAATTAGCTAACATAATTTATTATGAGTTTAACGTCAGTTTCGGAACCAGGGGCCATACCTCTGACGGCAAAAGGAAATTAAATACAAGAGACTGGAAGAAGCAGTCAAAAAGGAAAGTGGCTCCATGAACAAAGTCATCTACCACCATCATTGATTGCTCATGGATGCAGACAAGCATAATAGTTGATCAATAATTATTATATACTTTTCTATATAGTTATCATTTAAGATTTAGAACCGTTCAATAACTCTGAACTTATTAAACTCTTTAGTTAAATTAGGTATTTCAGAAGTCGGGCTTTAAGATTCGAACCCTAGATCTCGCACTCTAGAAAAAGTCAGATTGTTTAAATCAGGGGTGTCCCCAAAGTGGTCGATATCAAATATCAACACCCTGTGTTAAATGATATTTCTAATTTTGTTTTTATTGGGATTTAATCAGTATATCGTCTTTTTTTTAAATATATACACAGAAGGGTCGAAAAGTGGTCATATATTAATAAGGGGCAACAATTGAAAATTCATTTTGGTCAATGTTAGAGAAATATCCTATCAAGAACATAAAAGAAAGAAATTTACAACAAAACAAGCAGAAAAACAGTTATTCCTGGATTTTCATTATCGTTCAAGCCCTTAGGAAATTTACACAAACTGTTAGGGCTTAGTTATTAACTTACCGAGCTCGACAACTGCCTGCAGTATAGCGTGCAGGTCTCTACTTCTAGCAAGCATCGCTATTCCATTCTCTGTCCTCTGTCCCATGGAGTTCTTGGTGTTGGCATTTTCTGTGGCTTCGTGAAGCCTCTGCTTCACCATAGTGAGTCTCTTCAGCTGCGGCTCGTTGAGGAGTCTCAGCACGCTGCCGCACAGCGAGAACTTCTTGTTGGAGAAATTGCGGATGGTGTACCCACGCCACACGGCCTGGATCAAAGTGGCTGCCGCAATACGACGTTTCTAAACAGGAAAAATGAGAAGAAGATGAGATAAAAAAGTATACAATGTTGAAAACCTTCACTTTTTTTCAATTCCATAATAGAAATAACAATCATACGCAAAGTATTTACAAATTTAGTAGACAGAAAATAAAAATTAATGGTGTAGCTATTCTTAATAGTGTATTTACTTACTGAATTTACCTGAAGTGGAATATACCCTACAGGACAATATAGAGCTACAGTTCAAATTACCAGACTAATCCACTTACCTTTATTATAATTCTCTTCCTGTACTCTCTCCAGTAGGTTTGAATGGTGATAACCTTTGCCACATTCCTCCTTCCAATGACCAACACACGGCACAGTCTCCACCACTTTTGTATAACACGGGCACTGCGAGACCTTCTGAAAGCATCTATAGATTCCTGACGGATCACCAGCGCCTTGTTCCTCTTGCTAGTGACCAGCAGACGCTCCTGCCTGCCCCTCCAAGCACTCTGCACCACCACAGCAGCTCTTCTCATGTAGATGAAGTGCTCCCTTGCTCGCAGTGCTAGCACCGCTCCACGCCAGTGAGTCTGTAAGGTGACAACGGCACGCATTGTGACGGTGAAGCTGCGCCGACAAACGTAGCCTCTGTAGTGACTCTGCGGGGAAAGAGGAGGAAAATAGAGTAAAAAGGCTATCGTCTAATAAATATCCAAGGCTGGTTTCACACGAGACGTTTTTTCAACAAAAAAGCAGCATGATAAAAATGCCCAATCTAAGTGTACAGATCAAACATGTACGTTTATTCAGTCATAGCGTTTTTCATGCATCATATTCTTTCTGAGGCATGAAAAAACGCCTGTGTGAAAGAGGCATAAGAGACTAAAAAATATCACATACCTGTATGAGTGTAGCAGCAAGGTTTCTCCTCTTCATTTCCCTCCTTACAGAGTACCCCCTATAGCAAGCCTGCAGCAGGAGGGTGGCGCCCCTGGTCTTGTGGTAGAGATTCCTGTCTCTCTGCATGCAGCAGAAGGCTCTCCATCTTGCCTGCAGAGTCCTGACACTGTGCAGTGTGGAGAGATAAATTTTACGTTCTGCACGACCTCTCCAGTACCGCTGAATGGTGAGTGCAGATGCGTTTCTCTGCACTAGTTCCTCATGCCTCTGCATGGCAAGATGCGCCTCACGCTCCCTTCTCATGCCCTGCACTCTCCTCACCCTCTTCTGCACCTTCACCACCATCTTGAGAGTGTGAAGGTACCTCTGCCTCTGGTGGTACATTCGCCACTGTTTCTGTATCGTTATAGCACTCTCTTTCTTACTCTTCTGAATCCTCCTACACAAATGACCCCTGCAAAAAGATATTGTAGAACAATTGAATTATATTATTTATATCAAATGTAACTAAGTAATGAATCGCATTGAAACACATGTAGAGAAAATATTAAATAATCGACTAGAGGAGATCTATACCCTTCAGAATTTTCCTTATTAATAATCGGAGAGTTCTGAAAGTGGATTTACATGTAAAACAAGACGAAAGAAACTGTTTTTTGTTCGTACAAAAAATTTGGCTACAGCTAATAGAAAACTAAAATTTTAGGGGTAACTTCAACGCTTTATATCAGAAGAAGAAGGAGAAGAGTTGTTTCATGATAAAATATTGAAATATCTGAAATTGGGAGTCTTTCTTTTTAAATTACAGCTATTTGAAAAAAAAAATTATTTTGGAAAACCTTATTATTTTGATATTTTTAGAATTATTTCAGCTATAAGTTTTTTTACAATTCAGATATTTTAAAAAAAATGATGAATTTTGGAGCATCTGTTTTTCTTTCAAACGAGCCTTACCACGTCTATCTACAAGTGAAACTGACAAGAGATATAGACCGTCAATCATCCCAAAACACAAGTTATCAGGAGAAACTGAAACATCTCTACCATCAGGTCACGTCCCTCTAGAGTCTAGAAGGATGCGTCACTTAGAAAAGCGATATATCCTCATCGTACAAAATTCAGTACGGCACAGATTTCTTATGAGAGCATAGAGTGAAGTGGGGGTTGGTTTTCCCCAAATCAACCCCCCACACCCCTCTAGTGAGTCGGAAGGAGGATGTGTTCCAACTTTCACTCCCTACTGTAAGTGCTACAGACAAGCTATATCTGTAATATTTACAGTGTGAGGTATAGATCTCTTAAAGTCTTGATTGCGTTATGTATCAGATTAAGAAAAATAGAAAAAAAAAATATATATATATAGTTCACAGTGACCAATAGTGATAAATGAAGAGCACATGAAGGCTTAAAACGCCACTAAGGTTGTAAATGAAGTGGACAGTGTAGAGTTAAAACAACCACCAATATTTGTACACTGACAATACCTGTAAGCTGCCTGTAGAGTTACAGCAGCACATACAGTTGCTTCAAACTTGAGTCTGGTGTGTTGCATCAGTTTGTAGCCCCTGTAGTAGTTCTGTATTTCAACAGCAGCTTTCCTCTGCAATGCGTACTCACGCCTCTGAAGGAAGCAACGCACCTGAAATAGATAACCAGGCTAACCAAATAAACTTGAAGGCATTCAAGAGATCCCAGTTATTGTGATCCAAATTAATCCGTACTATGGAAAACAAAAGAAGTTCCAAAACACTTCCTTGGAGCACACCAATATTAAAAATGAGTTGACTAATCTCTGTTTGTACTCACATTACTTTGGATGACAGTTGCAGCAATATGCCTTTGAAGTAGAGCTGCTCTAACTAGAATCATCCTTGTGTAGCTCTGCAGCTTGGTAACAGCCTGTACCTTCTTCTGGTAGTTCTTCCTAGCTAGAATCATCCTTGTGTAGCTTTGCAGCTTGGTAACAGCCTGTACCTTCTTCTGGTAGCTCTTCCTAGCTAGAATCATCCTTGTGTAGCTCTGCAGCTTAGTAACAGCCTGTACCTTCTTCTGGTAGTTCTTACTAGCTAGAATCATCCTTGTATAGCTCTGCAGCTTGGTAACAGCCTGTACCTTCTTCTGGTAGTTCTTCCTAGCTAGAATCATCCTTGTGTAGCTTTGCAGCTTGGTAACAGCAAATACCTTCTTCTGGTAGTTCTTCCTAGCTAGAATCATCCTTGTGTAGCTTTGCAGCTTGGTAACAGCAAATATCTTCTTCTGGTAGTTCTTCCTAGCTAGAATCATCCTTGTGTAGCTTTGCAGCTTAGTAACAGCAAATACCTTCTTCTGGAATTTCTTCCGAGCTAAAATCATCCTTGTGTAGCTTTGCAGCTTGGTAACAGCCTGTACCTTCTTCTGGTAGTTCTTCCAAGCTAGAATCATCCTTGTGTAGCTTTGCAGCTTGGTAACAGCCTGTACCTTCTTCTGGTAGTTCTTCCTAGCTAGAATCATCCTTGTGTAGCTTTGCAGTTTGATAACAGCCTGTACCTTCTTTTGGTAGTTCTTTCTATCTAGAATCATCCTTGTGTAACTTTGTAGCTTGGTAACAGCAAATACCTTCTTTTGGTAGTTCTTTCTATCTAGAATCATCCTTGTGTAACTTTGTAGCTTGGTAACAGCAAATACCTTCTTTTGGTAGTTCTTTCTATCTAGAATCATCCTTGTGTAGCTTTGCAGTTTGATAACAGCCTGTACCTTCTTTTGGTAGTTCTTTCTATCTAGAATCATCCTTGTGTAACTTTGTAGCTTGGTAACAGCAAATACTTTCTTCTGGTAGTTCTTTCTATCTAGAATCATCCTTGTGTAACTTTGTAGCTTGGTAACAGCAAATACCTTCTTTTGGTAGTTCTTCCTAGCTAGAATCATCCTTGTGTAACTCTGTAGCTTGGTAACAGCCCATACTTTCTTCTGGTAGTTCTTTCTATCTAGAATCATCCTTGTGTAGCTTTGCAGCTTGGTAACAGCCTGTACCTTATTCTGGTAGTTCTTCCTAGCTAGAATCATCCTTGTGTAACTCTGCAGCTTGGTAACAGCAAATACCTTCTTCTGGTAGTTCTTCCTAGCTAGAATCATCCTTGTGTAGCTTTGCAGTTTGGTAACAGCCTGTACCTTCTTCTGAAAGTTCTTCCTAGCTAGAATCATCCTTGTGTAGCTTTGCAGCTTGGTAACAGCCTGTACCTTCTTCTGGTAGTTCTTCCAAGCTAGAATCATCCTTGTGTAGCATTGCAGCTTGGTAACAGCCTGTATTTTCTTCTGGTAGTTCTTCCTAGCTAGAATCATCCTTGTGTAACTCTGCAGCTTGGTAACAGCAAATACCTTCTTCTGGTAGTTCTTCCTAGCTAGAATCATCCTTGTGTAACTCTGCAGCTTGGTAACAGCAAATACCTTCTTCTGGTAGTTCTTCCTAGCTAGAATCATCCTTGTGTAGCTTTGCAGTTTGGTAACAGCCTGTACCTTCTTCTGAAAGTTCTTCCTAGCTAGAATCATCCTTGTGTAGCTTTGCAGCTTGGTAACAGCCTGTACCTTCTTCTGGTAGTTCTTCCAAGCTAGAATCATCCTTGTGTAGCATTGCAGCTTGGTAACAGCCTGTATTTTCTTCTGGTAGTTCTTTCTATCTAGAATCATCCTTGTGTAACTTTGTAGCTTGGTAACAGCAAATACCTTCTTTTGGTAGTTCTTCCTAGATAGAATCATCCTTGTGTAACTCTGTAGCTTGGTAACAGCCCATACTTTCTTCTGGTAGTTCTTTCTATCTAGAATCATCCTTGTGTAGCTTTGCAGCTTGGTAACAGCCTGTACCTTATTCTGGTAGTTCTTCCTAGTTAGAATCATCCTTGTGTAGCTTTGCAGTTTGATAACAGCAAATACCTTCTTTTGGTAGTTCTTTCTATCTAGAATCATCCTTGTGTAACTTTGTAACTTGGTAACAGCATGTACCTTCTTCTGGTAGTTCTTCCTAGCTAGAATCATCCTTGTGTAGCTCTGCAGCTTGGTAACAGCCTGTACCTTCTTCTGGTAGTTCTTCCTAGCTAGAATCATCCTTGTGTAGCTCTGCATCTTGGTAACAGCAAATAACTTCTTCTGGAAGTTCTTCCTAGCTAGAATCATCCTTGTGTAGCTTTGCAGCTTGGTAACAGCCTGTAGCTTCTTCTGGTAGCTCTTCCTAGCTAGAATCATCCTTGTGTAGGTCTGCAGCTTGGTAACAGCCTGTACCTTCTTCTGGTAGTTCTTCCTAGCTAGAATCATCCTTGTGTAGCTTTGCAGCTTGGTAACAGCCTGTACCTTCTTCTGGTAGTTCTTCTTAGCTAGAATCATCCTTGTGTAACTCTGCAGCTTGGTAACAGCCTGTATTTTCTTATGGTAGTCCTTTCTAGCTAGAATCATCCTTGTGTAGCTTTGCAGTTTCATAACAGCAAATACCTTCTTCTGGTAGTTCTTCCTAGCTAGAATCATCCTTGTGAAACTCTGCAGCTTGGTAACAGCCTGTACCGTCTTCTGGAAGTTCTTCCTAGCTAGAATCATCCTTGTGTAGCTTTGCAGCTTGGTAACAGCCTGTACCTTCTTCTGATAGTTCTTCTTAGCTAGAATCATCCTTGTGTAACTCTGCAGCTTGGTAACAGCCTGTATTTTCTTTTGGTAGTCCTTTCTAGCTAGAATCATTCTTGTGTAGCTTTGCAGTTTGGTAACAGCCTGTATTTTCTTTTGGTAGTCCTTTCTAGATAGAATCATCCTTGTGTAACTCTGCAGCTTGGTAACAGCCTGTATTTTCTTTTGGTAGTCCTTTCTAGCTAGAATCATCCTTGTGTAGCTTTGTAGTTTGATAACAGCAAATACCTTCTTCTGGTAGTTCTTCCTAGCTAGAATCATCCTTGTGTAACTCTGCAGCTTGGTAACAGCCTGTATTTTCTTCTGGTAGTTCTTCCTAGCTAGAATCATTCTGAAATGAGCTTGCAGCACAACACATGCATTCTTTTTACTCATAAACTCTATTCTTATCTTCTTGGTAATCAAATACCCTCTGAAACTTCTTTGTATGAGCACTGCACTTACTCTCTGTTTACTGTATCTACGAACACACTGAATCATTCTATAATTTTTTTGAATAGTCATAACAGATCTTCTCACTGTCAAATAATCATTTTTAACTTTTCTGGTGGTCATCAGATTTCTGTACCACTTTTGAATAACGTGAACGCTATTTCTTTTCTGTAGGTACTGCTTTCGTTCTGTATAACCTCTGTAGTATTTCTGCACAGTAATAGCAGCATTAACCTGCAGGATGAAATGTTTTCTACAGACACATCTCCGCCAGTTTTTCTGTATAGTGAGGGCAGAGGAGTTTCTAACACTAGTCAGAGTTCTGTATCTTTTCCTTGCGTTCATCATTCTGACATGAGATTGAATTGTAACAGCAGCTTTCCTTTTTGCTAAATATTCTTCTCGTAAGGATTTAGTGATAAGGTGGTTCCTGTAGTGCATTTGTATAACAGTACAAGATTTCCTCAAGGACTTGTAATAGGTATTGTCTTTCCTCATGACCAAAGTGGCACGCCATCTACACTGTATGGTCACCACCGCACTCCTTACCAATGTGTATTGATTTCGAAGAGATTTAGCATGCAAATATTCTCTGTATCTCTTTTGTATGAGAGAGCAAGCCTCTTTCTGCTTCAGGAAGTGTTTCCGAACCAGATGAGCTCTATAACATTTCTGAATGAGGACTGCCTTTTCCTTCTTTTGTTTGTAAACAAACCGAATTCGCTTGGTTTCCTGGTATGCTCTGTAATACCTCTGAATCAATAGGACAGCTTGACGTTCTCTCGCATACATTTTTCTCACGATAACACTTCTCATCCATCGCTGTATTATTTCACAAGCAGATTTAGTTTCACAGAAATGTTTACGTTGTGTATAACCTCTCCAATACTTTTGAATGATGACGCTTGCTTTCTGTTTCTTGATAAATTCTCTTTGTATTAGCTTCATTCGCCACCTTCTTTGAATGATTATAGCATTTTTGTGATGCTGGTAGAGAATCTTCCTATCTCTGTATCCTCTGACAAAGCGTTGAATTGTGATGACTGCTGCTTTTTCACTTAGAAATTGATCCCTGCAACATCGAGCCAATAAAGTGTTACATCTAACAGTCTCCACTAAATGTACGGCTGCTCTGAGTTTCTTATTTTCTCTCCTGATGACATAACCTCTGTAGTTAGATTGTATGACTGTTGCTGAAGACTTTAGTCTCAAGAAACGTTTCCTAGCAAGGTAAGTCCTGATAACAGTCTGTACTTTTATGGTCACTGCCTTGAACTCTAGATACTGTTCTCTTGTCGCATTAGACAGTTTGGTGAATCTGTACCACCTTTGTATGGCAATGGCAGAGTATTTCTTCTGGTTAAATATCTTTCGTGCTCTATGAGATCTAACACATGACTGAACTAAAATGATCTTCCTTCTAGTTTCCAAGTATTTCTTCCTTACGATCCAACCCCTCACCGCTGACTGTAGTTTGGTGACATTGTAGCGAGTAGAGATGAAGCTCTTTCTTAGGGTATAGGTCAGCCACGCCCTTTGTATCACTTCAACTGCTTCAATCCTTACAGTGAGCCTTCTGATACGAAATTGGCGGTATGTTGACTGTATAATACGAGCAGCATTGTTCTGAAAAATACGTAAGGAAAAACTAAATTAGACAGAAATACTGTAGCTATATAAAAGAAAGTATATATTGGGACACTCTCAGTACTTGGAAAGTGAATGTTAACAAAGGTCAAGCTAAACCTATTGATAGTTTTTTTATGTTAAGATTGAAAAAAAAAAAATATTGAACTTCCTGAGATTTTATGGCTTCTCAAGTAGCTACCTATAGAAATCGCACATCTTTTAAGGTTAACCAAAAAAATGATTCACAATTAGGTAATGAGTATTTGAAAAATGGAAAAGAAATAGCCAGGTACTGTGGAACTCCTCTATAGATTAGTGAATGAGTTAGGAGGAAACCTGAATAGTGATCAAATTTTATATGGTCTACCATAAAATAGACTTTAGTTTTCTAAAACTGATGTCAATTCATCGCAGACTAAAGAAAATTTGTTCACAATTTTTACATCCTAACTCATTCACTATAGAGGAGTTCTACTGTATCTATTAGTTGAGTTGACACACTTTCCAAGTACTTTATGCACAGGCTACCTACTTACCTTCACAGCCAGCTCCTTCCTCTCTTTCATAGCATGCAGTTTCTTGACTGCAAGGCGTCTCCGCCAGTACTTCTGCACCGTGATAGCTGCCGCAGAGTACCTAGTGTGTCGTAGCTTCTTCAGCACAGTCTGCCACCACCTCTGTATCACCACACAGGCACTCGTCTCTATCTGCAGTCAACAATTTAGTATTATTTATTAAAATAAAATCATTACAAATATTTTTAACAAACAATAATACATATATAATATTTCAAGTCTATATGAAAGTTCTAAGAACTTTTAGGGGTTTAACCTCTGGTTCAGCCATACCGCTGAAGAAGGAAGTTAACTAAAAGGGACTGGAAGAAGCAGTCAGAAAGGAAAGACCACCGTCGGTTAAAGAAACAATGTTATATAATATCTAATTGAGTGTTCATTTTATTAGGAAATAATTCTATAACTAAATGAAATAGTATTCATTATAGAAATTTTCTGAGGACAACCTGATCTTATAAGTCAAACTATAGAAACTAATTTAAAGAAGACAATTAGGGTAAGTTACAAATTATCAGACAGTTCCACATTAATAATTTAAACTATATAGTTTAACATTTTGATTAACTAGTTATTCTAATTTGTATCCATGATACACACAAGTATCATGGATACCAATTAAAATAACGAGTAAAAATGTTAAATCCTGCTCTTATTAGCTACGTCTCAGACTTATGTCTAATAAATGTGGGGCATGTCTCCGTTTTATTTCTCCTGGAATAGAAAATATTTTAGGAGTAACTTTGGTAATATGGTTTTTTTCGGTTAAGCTGTTTACGCCGTAACTTATTCAGGTGGGATAGATATAAAATAATTGTATGCTAAATAACATATATCACTCACCATAACACTATTTCTATTCTAAACAGCTTAACAGAAAGCAATCATATTGCCTAAGTTAACTACTCCTAAAATATTTTCTATACCAGGAGAAATAAAAGCGAGACATGTTCCACACTTATTTGATTGTCACAAGTCTGAAACATAATAAGAGCGAGAAATGCTTGTAGATTTTCTTATATGACCGAAGATGTGGAACTGTGCAATAATTCGTAGCTTACCCCACGTATAATTAGCAAGCGGTTTTTGTGCATCTCTTGTTTTTCTACCTTCTTGTTAATTAATAAGTTATTTTTCAAAAATAACTAACTTTTTTGCCTTATGAGATTAAATTTAGCATGGGGCAAGTTTCTAGTTATTGAACGGTCATATTCTCATATAAATTTTTTTATAATTACATGATCGAAAATGTGAAAGTGTCCAATAATTCGGAGCTTGCCTAATTAGATTCAAATTACAAGAGCAGTCAACTAATACTTTGACAATGCTTCAAAATACAGCATTTTTAAGCTCTAAAACCTGTGGCCAATCAGTGTAGCTACCCACAACAAATTAATGGTAAAAAAATCAAAATAATCATTGAGCTAATTTTGAGGGCCGTACACACGCACGGTTTTTTCTTTCCATCATAAATGATAACTTTATAGTTTTTTTTCTTATATTCTCGTGGAAAAAGGAGGAGATTAGCAAAAAGTTTGGTGGAAAGACTTAAAAACCCTACGTGTGTACGGCCCTTTAGAAACTAAGTTTTCCATACATATTTTTTAGCATAAGTAGGTTTAATAAAAATTACATTAGGTATTTTATTTGAAAAATAGCTACTGTAAGTTAGCAATTTTTCCAGATTAAATTATAGCTTATCATACATTTAATTTTAATTCAGTTTAAATATAGTGACCATAATTTTAATTTGCATAACATTAATAAATTTACTTTCATGCCTAATATAATATAAATGATCACAATTTAAGTAATTAATTAATAGTCACGAGGTTCTATTTCACTTTTTTCTTGTTATTATCTACAGTCATTAAATGAAGGCAATGTTAGCCATTATATTAGCGGCTCTGACAACATTTCTGTGTGGGTTGAAATGAGAGAGAGTTGAACAGGATATTCCTTTTATTGTAACACACGACACAGAAATGTTAGCGAGACTCGAATAGGGTAAAGGGACAATCACCACAGTAGCTACAACATGGAAAATCTCAATATGTCAAAATTAAAAAAAAAAAACGCAACAAATTATAATATATATTCATTATTAATTATTTTGATGAATTATTGTCGGATATTTAATTGGCATATGGTGACTGTCCCTTTGCCCTATGGTTACAGTTAGCCCTACCGTTGCTATGGCTGATATTGTACACTAATTTGCTGACTGTTATTTAAGACACTCAATGGCACTGGGAAATGAACAGAACTGGGGTAAATTCAGAGTTATCGAACAGTGACACATTGCCGATCATATAAGTTTTAAATATTATATGATCGAAAATGTGGAACTGTCCAATAAATCATAACTAACCCTAATTTTCAGTTAATCATACCAGGGAAACTTCGTAGTAGCTACAGACACCTACAGTTCTCGCAAAGTGGGTGTTAACAGAGGTTCTATCTATATAGAAATATCAGCTAGGTTTGTAGGTCCCCACTTTGCTAATACGGTGGGTGTTTGAGTAGCTACTGTGATGTGGTAAGACTAGCTAATTGTGGACTGTGAGAATTAATAATTACACTATGTAACTGAAATCTAATTTTTTTCCGTTGATGAACATATAAAATAAGAACTAAAAAGACTACAAAAATATAAAGGATTACCTTCGAGATGAAATGATATAAACTCAGAATCTTAAATACAGCTTTTAATTCACTAGCTATTAGTCCTTTTTAAAAATAACAAAATATATAATTGAGCAAAAGAAGCAAAAGAGCATAAATCAAGTTTCCATTTGAGGTAAGTGACTAATTATCGGACAGTTCCACATTTTCGGTCATAAAAGAAAAAAAATAAACACATTAACTGGTCATCTATTTATAGCAGAAAGTATCATGGATACCATGTGAAATTACCTGTTAATTCTTTACTCTTATATGATCGAAAAAGGGGATGGTATCCATGATACCAGCAGGTATCATGGATACCATCTAAAATCACCAGTTGAAGTGTTTAATTTTTTTTTCTTAAATGACCGAAAATGTGAAACTGTCCAATAAATCATAACTTACCAGAACTAATATATTCTCTAGCTAACTAAACTATAGTCAGGTTGTAGTTCTACCGTGTCTACTAGCGTCTGGTTACTGGTAGTAGACGTCTACTGTTCCCCATATTTCACCTTAAGTCTCTCCATGGCCAGGGTGACCATTCTCCTTCTCCAAGCCATTTGTATGACCCTGGCAGCGCGTATCTCCTTACTGAGGTCCAAGAGTCTGGAGCACAGGTGACTGAGGAGCAGCACCATCACCTTCTCATCCGGCACAGTGCCTACTATCTCACACTGCTTCACCACGCACGGTACGCCTCCCAACTCTGCTAACTGAAAAAGACAGCAATGTCAACATACAAGAAATATATTCAATAAATATACAGTAAAACAGATTGAAATAAATTTCAGGTCCTGGGAGCTGACTATAAAAGGGCTGGCTCCAGAGCTAGCTATATAGAATGTAAATGAAGGTTCCGGCTCCAGCTCCGGAGCCACTATTTAAAATTTAAAGCTCCGACTCCTGCTCCAGTTCCACAGTTATCAATTATATTAAAGTTAATTTCAAGATTCATCTAAAACACGAATAGAACTATTATCTAAAATTTACAAGACTAGTTAAACTAATCAGTAACTCTTCAATTGAAGAACATATTCAACTTTGTTCTTCTATTTGAGAGTATTAGTTAAAAAAATATTTGAATTGCCTTAGCCCGGAGCTACTTGTAATGTTAGAGCTCCAGCTCCGCTCCGCTGTTTGCACATCCAGCTAAGCTCCGGCTCCTGCTCCGGAGTGCCAATATTGGCTAGCTCCGGAGCACTCGAGTAATGAAGCACCAGAGTTATGGAGTGTTTTCTATGTTTATGATATAGAAAATTATAAGTGGAAAATTTGATCCTAGTTATTCTTCAAGAACTATAGTTTTTCTTGTAACTCAGGCGTTTCACTGTATTAGCTAGCTGCTACATAAAAAAAATGAATAGCCATTATAAAATAAATATCAAACAGTACTAGCTTACATGTCTGAAGAGATATTAATCTTTCCAACGGAGTGATTAAAGATTTAATGATGTGTAAGAGACAGCTTAGAAATTCTTGTAATAAAAACAATTTTCTGTGTGAAATGTACAAAGAAATTAGTAATTCATGACTTTTAGAATTCTTGTGGGTAGCCGAGACCTACGAGAATTAGTCAGACCTTCCAAACTATGAACGGATAAACATTGGAGATAACATGTCGCATTTCTCAACAGTCTGTGTTGAATATAAGTTATAGTAACTTGAGATTGAACTATGCTTCGGACAGACAGACAGACTTTTCTCATTATAGCACAGATAAGGCTCACATTGTTGACAAAGAGTGTTTAGTTAGCTTTTCTGGCAATGGAGAGCTTATTTACAGAGGGAGTTAGCTTTTCTCACCTTGTTGACAAAGAGAGTGTAGTTAGCTTTGTCATTCCTGAGCCTGAGCAGTCTATCCTCTTGGTTGGCATCATTGTCACAAGCAAGGGAACTGAAACTATCCTCTCCTGAGACCTCCAGATCTGCACCCTGAAGATACACCACGAAAACATATTATTTGGGACAGATAGGAATATTATTTGGAACAGGTAGGAATATTAAATAGCAAAGGATTTAACGTTTGCTTCGGAACCAAAAGCACAGCGATATAGTTATAAGAATAATAAGATAATATAAGAAACAAGTATATATAAATGAATTTCATTTTAATTGGTATCCATGGTAGCTGTAAGTATCATCAAACCCAATTAAAATGTCAAATTATATAGCTTTTCTTCCATACCAAAAATATTGAAGAAAACTTAAAAATTAGTTTATAAAAGATCAATTTAACTATATGCATTTTATGATTAATAAAGATATTATCAACAATTCATCATTAAAAGTGAACATCATTCATCATTAAAAGCTATATTAATCATTAAAAGCTATATGCTGAATGATGCAAGGTTTAATTAGGAATATTGAAGAATGTTATTTGTAGGTAATTCAAAGACTAGAAAGTAATTCAAAGGCAATTAGGCAAGTGCCCATACCTGGTCTGTGGCTACAGTCTGTGAGGTGTGGGTGTTAATTTCCTCCTGACGAAGTAGCTGAGGGTGGTAGTGGTGAAGGAGGTAGCAAAGCCCTCTGCAGTCAGTCAGGGAGGTGGTCATGTTGTGAACCTGATGGAGGGAGAGGAAGTGAGTTAATGTACACATTAGCGATTAAGTAAAAAAAATATATATAATAATCATCAAAATGGTAAATTCTATAGCTAGGGTAAGTTATAAATTATCGGTCAGTTCCACATCTTCAGTCAATTATAACGTTATTTTAGTTGGTATCATAGATACCAACTAAAATAACGTGCAGGTATCATAGATACCAATAAAAGTTAAATAACAATTTTAATATAGTTTTTTATTGTATGACCGAAGATGTGGAACTGACTGATAATTCGTAACTGAAATTGTAACTCACCAGCATTCCATAGTGTGCGGAGACATACTGGAGCCACTCCTTGAGAAGGGAGATGAAGAGGTGAGACTGAGACAATGCCTCCTCACTGGTCTCTGCCTTGAGACTGGTGAGACTGTGCAGTCCTTCCTCAGCAGTCTGGTCATAGTACGCCCTCACTGCCAGGGACTTGCGCAAGTGGGACACTTCTTTGGACAGGGAGCTGATGGGGATGAGACTCGTGAGCTGGAATAGAAGAGAGTTTGACATGAACACTGAACAGTAATTGAAAAAATTCTAAAGTCAGGTTCATAATTTAACACCCACTTTCAGAATATAGTAGAATTCCTCTATAGTGAATGTATAGAGTCCTGAGTAAAGAAGTAGCCTCTATAGTTAACAAATTTTCTTTTGTCTGCGATATAATAGCCATCAGCTTATAGAAAACTGATGTTAATCATTTATGGCAGTCTTAATAAAACTGTTTTCTATAGAGGCTACTTCCATAGTTGGAACACTACATTCAGTCATTCACTATAGAGGATTTCATTACAGGGGAGTTCTGCAGTAGCTACAGAGAGTATGTCCAAGTAATGAAACGTTATCCTAAACTGATATGGGGATTTTTTTTAGTAAATTATTAGATTCACTCACATGTACATTGAAAATAAGAGACCAGAGTAGCCCCAAGGTTGTATCCCTGTTTCCAATCACCAAGTCAGCCACAGGGTACTCCTTCTCCAGAGTCACACCTTCTATGCACTGTTGAAAATTGGACAGGGCCACCCCAATATTATGCACTTTCTGTAGTCTGCTAACTGCAGGCATTCTAAGAGAAGGACTGAGGGAGCCTATGGTGGCCTGAGTGAGGATCTCAGCCACCCTGACAAGCCTGACCCCACAGCGCAAGTCTGTGGGTAGGTTGGTAACCGCGTAATCAAATTCGTCAAGAAGGGTCTGGGAGTGGTGGACGGTGTAGCCTAGGTACCCAAGATGCTTTGTGAGATCACCAACTCCACTCAGGAAATTACGTGCAAACTGCAGCAGAAGATCTTTGGTGCTCTTGTATGTAGAGTTCAGTCTGAAGAGGCAAGGGTCGTGGTCAATTAGTTTGGCCGTTTTGGCAGAGTCGAGGAAAAGAACGAGACTGAGGAATTTCTTTAGTACAAAAGCCTTGACCGCATTACCGTAACCTTGTTTGTAGCTGTGTGGCACTGAGGGATGGGCAAACTTACGTTGCAGTTCAGGGTTGGTGAGTAGTCTGTAGACAATGTACTGAGTGATGGCAGTGACATCGGCACACAGGGACACTGATATCAACTCACCAAAGACGGTTTCAATGCCAAGACTCAGCCACAGAGGGTTATAGCACAATAGCAGCTCTAGGAACTGCTGTTTCAGGCCCACATCAAGGTGAATGTGTCTGTCAGTCCTCATAGTCAATAGCTTTTCATCAATAGCTACCTCTAGCTTCGCAATAACCTCTCTGATGTGAGGTGACTGATAGTGTCTACAGGCATAGCGCCTCAGTCTATTCAGTCTTCCTCTGACTGTGTAAGTGTTCAAGGACATCTTTTCCTTGGTAGGTGCCTTGTGCTCCACGTTGTACCCACCTCTCTTGATAGCCAGGGCCCATAGACCCCCTACCTCTACCTTAGAGGCTAGGGAAGAACCACCTTCACCATCAGGAGGTGTCAGGATGAAATTCAGCCACCTGGTGAAGCCAGCAATTTGTTTCTCCATCCACGTGTTGTCGTAAAACATGTTGTTGCTGATGAAGGGGTTTTGGAACGACTGTTTGATTGGAATGGTCTTCAGAGTCACAGCCTTACGTAGATGCATACGAGACTTGCCTCTCTTAGCTTGACTCATCGAGTCCAACTGACTTTTAGCTGTAGTGAGGGATTCGCTACTTACACCTGCAAACGAGTTCCTCTTTGTCAAGTCGTTAGACGATCCTTTGGACACATCGCTGCAGCTAGACTTCCTGTTCAACTTCCTCCTTATCTCTCCACTGATGTTACTCTCAGTCTCCAGGAGGAAGGTGTCTCCCTGTTTCTGCTCCACAGCTCCTCCAGTGAAGGCCCTCTCATTGGCTATGTTGACACAGGAGGCTGAGAGAATCTTGTTCACCCTCACAGCAGAGGATGAAACAGGCTGAGAGGTTAGGTTGCCACTCACTGATCGACGTACAGTTGTCTTGTTTACACCCTTAGCCTCTGAAAAATATAACATAAAGGTGTTTATATGTTCATAAATATAAAATTATAGAAAATGTCATAATGATAAATGTCGAAACACTAACCATGTACAGGCACTGAAGGGAGTGCTCTCCTCTTTCTAACACCTCCAGGACTTTTCTTAGGTACAGGAGGACGCCCACTGGGACCTGCAGAGGCTCTAGCTGTAGAAGAACGATTGGAGAGCTTCAGGGAGTTGATTGCTACCTTCACAGCAGGTCTGGGCTCATATCTGAAAACAATTAATTTATTTAGGGTTAATATTATGCTTAGGAACAAAAGGGAAATAAAACGTCAAAGGGAAATTAAATACAAGGGACTGGAAGAAGAAGTCAGAAAGGAAAGTGGCTCCATGAACAAAGTCATCTACAACCAGTCCGTGACACAGTTCATGGATGCAGAAAAGTTAGTACAATCATGAAGCGAGCCTACCTAACACAAAAAATCTTAATATCTCGTAATTGAAGAGAATAACCCTAGCGCTATAGCTACTCTAAACGGCAATCAAAATTACACGATAAATAAATGATGAGACAATACATAATCCAAAAAATAACAGTTTGGGACACATCACACATGGGATGACACCCCCTTCTCTTCCATTCACCACAGACAGCTTCAGGATAGAGCCCCTGGGGGCTAATTTATAGTAATAAACACTACAGTAGAACTCCTCTACAGTGAATGAGTTAGGATGTAGCCTGTATAGTGAACAGATTCTCATTTGTCAGTCATGAAATAACCTTGTTAATTGAAACTGATGGCAATTCATTGCAGACTAAAGAAAATTTATTCACTATTCAGGCTACCTCCCAACTATTTCACTATAGAAGAGTTCTACTGCATCACGTTTTTTAAAAATCATTCACCAATATAGCACCTACATTCTCCTAAATTGGCACCCACCTGATTCTCTTGGGTTTGCTGCATAATTTTGGTCTCTTTAAGGGTGAGGAGGCCTGTCTCTTACTGGGTGGTGATATTTCAATGAACTGCAGACCAACCTTAGCTTTTTTATCACACTCCTCAATCTGATCTAATTTGGAGAAGAGCTTTACGCCTGCGACAGCTCTGGCTCTAGCCTCGACCAGTTCTGGTGGAGCCGAGGGTTTAACACCAGTGGAGCACCTTTTGGGGTCATCCCCTGGGAGGAAACTGAACTCTGATATGGAGGCACACATGAAAGTGTTCTCAGGGAGAGAAGGGGTCTTCACCGGAAGAGGGGTGATGTATTTATGGTCTAGAGAGCTTTCATCAACCCAAGGACTCTTGTGATGCACTCGCTTGTCGTAAGTAGAATTGACATACTCATTGATGATGTCCAGATTGACGATGTGCTGAGGTGAGAGGATGGAAGTTTCCTTACAGACTGTCTCGGTACTGAAATTTCTATCATCCACCTCTTCAACATTGTCATGCCCAACATCAACCTCTTCAACATTGTCATGCCCAACATCAACCTCTTCAACATTGCCATGCCCAACATCAACCTCTTCAACATTGTCATGCCCAACATCAACCTCTTCAACATTGTCATGCCCAACATCAACCTCTTCAACATTGTCATGCCCAACATCAACCTCTTCAACATTGTCATGCCCAACATCAACCTCTTCAACATTGTCATGCCCAACATCAACCTCTTCAACATTGTCATGCCCAACATCAACCTCTTCAACATTGTCATGCCCAACATCAACCTCTTCAACATTGTCATGCCCAACAATTCCAACATCAACCTCTTCAATTTCACCAGCCTGCATCGTTGCTTCATCTCCAGGTTCAGGAGAATCTTGTCTTTGAGCAACTTGATCTACTGGAACAATCCGACAGCTTTCTGCCTCTTCAGTTTGACAGTAAGTCTGTTCAGGTATTCTTTCCAGTTGTGGTTTAGTCAAAGGACTCATGGTTAGAGCAGGATTAGCCTCTGTGCCTACCTGCCTAACAGTCTCAACCAAATCACTCTTCTTGGATTCTGAGAACTCCAAGCTATCACTGAAGTTTTGGTCTGTGTCATTTAAACTGTCGGCAGTTAGTCTATCAGGAGTGGATTGTTTACTCTCCAATGAAAGATTTGGTGATACTTCTTTGACAGTTTGGTGGAGCATTGTAGTCGTGGCAGAGCTATCCATATCGTCAATCTGATTGAGGAGGTCCATACACGAGGCTGCGACTTTACTCATGGTCATTCTCTTGGAGAGGAGGGTACCATCCGAGGGATCAGGAGTAGAGATTTCTCCAGAAAAGCGCTCACACACTGGAGAAGCAAAGGGATTCTCTCTGACCACATTCTGTTTGAAGGAGAATGTTGATCGTCTCAAGTCATCACTGTCCTTCTTAACGTAAGTCTCTCTTCTGGAGGGCGATCCTGTGATATTACACGGAGGTAAGTTATTGCCTTCATCCAAACTCTTGAAAGTTTCAGCAATGTAGGTCTCCCTACGCGCAGGAGATGATGAAACTAACTCCACAATGTCATCACTTTTCATAGGGGCAAAATGAGACTGAGTGTTTCGCTTTATTTCATGCTTATCGAACGTCATTCTGTGAACCGGAGATGATAACACGTCACAGTCGGGAAAACCTGACTCTGCACTTTTGAAAGACGTCTCCTGATAGCATTCAGTGTACTCCTCTCGTGTGAAAGTTATTTGCTCTTCCATGTACTCTTCTAACATACATTGCGTGTCATCTTCTTGCAGAGAATCTTTCCACGCGACTCTCTTCTTAGGATGGTCAGAGGGAACAATGGTCTTGGTGATGGTTTGTCTTCTAACATTTTCTTTATTCTCCGTTGTTTTATTAATATCGAATGTGAAGACCTGAAAATAACAATGACATTAGATCGTGAAAACTGAACAGATGAAAATAGAATGATAAACAATAGAATCAAGTCAATACCTGAGATTGAGTGTTTGTTTTAGTTGAGAACTGTAGGGCATTAGGCTTAACAGTTTTATTGAACTTTGTTGGTTGTTTAGATACATTTTCCTTGTTACTAGAAGACAGAGGCTTCCTTTGAGGGGCATTGGGAAGCCTTGCGTTCACATTGGCAGCACCAAGAGGTTTTCTACCACCAGCACGTCCTTTCTGAAAGAAGAAAATAATACTGTCATATAAATCACAAGGCAAAAGATAATTACTTCATTTTGTTTAACCACTTTTAATCTAATAAACTGGATAAATTATTAGGATTCTAATCAGGACTGTACCGATACAAAAAAAAAACAGTTAGCTACCTCTACTGGGTATTAGTATCTGCCAATACAGATACCTAAAAATTACCGCTGAAGAATCAAAAGATATCTTAAAATATGGCGGATATAACGAGTACGGATAGCATCTTTACAGCCCTAATTCTAATTAAATATAAATACTAACTTTTTTATTAGCAGAAGGGTCAGTGCAAGTGCCGAACAGCACAGTCTGGGCCCTGACACCGGCATTAGTGCGCCAATGTAGCGTCTCTCTGGCCCCTCCTGCCTTGCTAGGCTGCCAACATATCACAACATCAACATAATCTGTTGGTGAGAGGCTGAACTGTAACTCTGATATGGTGAAGCCAGAGTCTACAGAGGGAACTTTTTCACATATCACCTGCAGGGAGAAAATTAGCAAGTTAGTGGCTATATCAAAAGCCAAAATGAAGTCCAGCTCTATACCCAGGGTATGATTGTTGCTCTTTTCACCAATTACTTCCTCAGTACTACTACTTTGTTTACACTATTTTTAAAATAGCCAACTCTATAGCTATATTGTCTGGGTAAATTTCTAAAATTCGTAATCTTTTATATTTTCAAATATTGACTTTCATTGATCTAGATACTAGGACCAAAGGCATTTTAATTGTTATATTAACCATTCAATCTAAAAAGTTGAAAGAATATAAATGCCAACAGCCAATCTAAGATGAAACATGCAACTTGAGATTGGTTCAAGCCTGTCAAAACATGTTTGAACATGACCGAGACTGTGAAGACATGTTTGAACATGACCAAGCCTGTCAAACATGTTTGAACATGACCAATCCCGTCAAACATGTTTGAACATGACCAATCCCGTCAAACATGTTTGAACATGACCAATCCCGTCAAACATGTTTGAACATGACCAATCCCGTCAAACATGTTTGAACATGACCAATCCCGTCAAACATGTTTGAACATGACCAATCCCGTCAAAACATGTTTGAACATGACCAATCCCGTCAAAACATGTTTGAACATGACCAATCCCGTCAAAACATGTTTGAACATGACCAATCCCGTCAAAACATGACCAATCCCGTCAAACATGTTTGAACATGACCAAGCCTATCAAACATGTTTGAACATGACCAATCCTGTCAAACATGTTTGAACATGACCAATCCTGTCAAACATGTTTGAACATGACCAATCCTGTCAAACATGTTTGAACATGACCAATCCTGTCAAACATGTTTGAACATGACCAATCCTGTCAAGCATGTTTGAACATGACCAATCCTGTCAGACATGTTTGAACATGACCAATCCTGTCAGACATGTTTGAACATGACCAATCCTGTCAGACATGTTTGAACATGACCAATCCTGTCAAACATGTTTGAACATGACCAATCCTGTCAAACATGTTTGAACATGACCAATCCTGTCAAACATGTTTGAACATGACCAATCCTGTCAAAACATGTTTGAACATGACCAATCCCGTCAAAACAAGTTTGAACATGACCAAGCCTGTCAAAACAAGTTTGAACATGACCAAGCCTGTCAAACATGTTTGAACATGACCAAGCCTGTCAAACATGTTTGAACATGACCAATCCTGTCAAACATGTTTGAACATGACCAATCCTGTCAAACATGTTTGAACATGACCAATCCTGTCAAACATGTTTGAACATGACCAATCCTGTCAAGCATGTTTGAACATGACCAATCCTGTCAGACATGTTTGAACATGACCAATCCTGTCAGACATGTTTGAACATGACCAATCCTGTCAGACATGTTTGAACATGACCAATCCTGTCAAACATGTTTGAACATGACCAATCCTGTCAAACATGTTTGAACATGACCAATCCTGTCAAACATGTTTGAACATGACCAATCCTGTCAAAACATGTTTGAACATGACCAATCCCGTCAAAACAAGTTTGAACATGACCAAGCCTGTCAAAACAAGTTTGAACATGACCAAGCCTGTCAAACATGTTTGAACATGACCAAGCCTGTCAAACATGTTTGAACATGACCAATCCTGTCAAACATGTTTGAACATGACCAATCCTGTCAAACATGTTTGAACATGACCAATCCTGTCAAACATGTTTGAACATGACCAATCCTGTCAAAACATGTTTGAACATGACCAATCCCGTCAAAACATGTTTGAACATGACCAATCCCGTCAAAACATGTTTGAACATGACCAATCCCGTCAAAACATGTTTGAACATGACCAATCCCGTCAAAACATGTTTGAACATGACCAATCCTGTCAAAACAAGTTTGAACATGACCAAGCCTGTCAAAACAAGTTTGAACATGACAAAGCCTGTCAAAACATGTTTGAACATGACCAAGCCTGTCAAAACATGTTTGAACATGACCAAGCCTGTCAAAACATGTTAGAACATGACCAAGCCTGTCAAAACATGTTAGAACATGACCAAGCCTGTCAAAACATGTTTGAACATGACAAAGCCTGTCAAAACATGTTTGAACATGACCAAGCCTGTCAAAACATGACCAAGCCTGTCAAAACATGTTTGAACATGTTCTATATGTCTTAATTCAAATTCAAACAACACAGGTCTTATAAAATCAACTACATAATTTATCTATAGAAATTAAGAACATAGCTACCTGTTGTTCATCATCCTTAGGGTTTAGAATTCTAAGGACTCTTTTTCTGACAGTGCCTAGTTTGACAGTGTCAAAGTCTATTTTGGGGGAGTGGGTGAAGTGCACTAGCCGCAGTACACTAACATCTTGCTCTGGCTCTTTCTTCTTCACTGGCTTGTGAGCCGGACTGATCTGTAAATGAAGGAGAAAATTATTGCTTCAGCTGAAGGTATTGATTTTAGGCACAGATTTCTTTTATTTATTTAGACAATATTGTAGGGTAGTACAAATACTATTGGTATTCACTATAGCAGCCATTTCTTTAGGTATCAGAGCATCTGATTTTTAGGTATCAGTGTATTGGTATCGGCAGATTACTAATACCAAGTATCGGTAATATTTATGGTATCAATACAGCCCTACAATATTGCTATCTTTTTAACGAGTTATGAACCCTAAGGGAATTCTTTACTGTATCTAGCAGGACTCTCAAAAAACAAAAGATACAAATGTATAATAGCTATACTAACATATTTTATATAGGATATTTCAATAAAGTTTTGTACAGTATTAAATTATAACTCATGAACTGCAGCTACCTACTCTTTTAAAAGATTATATATATTATCCTGAAGATAATATAGGTTAAGTCCCGAATTATAGAACTGTTCCATAATTTAAACCCCCATAAGAAAAAAGTATATAATTATAAAAAAAGGTAAATAATAATTATATACTCTTTCTCATGTGTTCAAAAATGTGAAAACATCCGATAATTATGATGAATAAAATTAAAAGCGGTATCACTTTTATAGTCCTGATAAAATCAAGCAAATCATACATATTTATGTATACCAATCTTCTGCTCATCATGAATCTGTTCACAATACATCATATCAAATATCTAACAATGTAATTATCAAACAACTTATTAAGTGTAGTTCATTACCTCAAAGTATAAATCTTTGTTTGGCCCAGTTTTGAGTTTACTCTGTTCTGGAGAGGAACCAAATGTGGTGAATGCTCTTCCACTCATCTTGCTAAGGCAGTTGGTAGAGCAAAGCTAATAGGCACGTTAACACATAACAAAACAGATTTAGTCACCGACACTCATTTAATTAGATCAAAACTTGAAGTTTGAATAGAATAAAGGTTATTTGTTAGTAGAGGAAAAAATACAACAGGTTATAGAAAAAAAGATACTCAATAAAATTTCTCAGCCCACTACATGGTACTCTGTTAAAATCTTATAATTTGGCATTAGTTCTCAGTAAATTAATGTTATGAGGAAATTCATGATTTTCAAACAGAAAATGTTGAAAATAAGTTTCAGTATTCCACAGTCGGGGAACTAAATCAAAATTGCTCCCAGAAAATATCCCAAATATCTCCCATTCTGTTAGACTACCACTCTGGAAAATTCATCAGGCTGACAGATGAATTTTAGATGTTAAATGCTACAGATTATGAAGTATCCATTAAAAATGTATTTTAAAGATGCAGAACTTTACTGATGGAGTTTTGCATACTTAATACAGCAATAAATTGACAAGAACTTTCAACTTTAAAATCTTTAGCCTGTAATATTCATCAGAAAAGACCATTTTTCACAAAGTGGCATGTGGCCAGACTGCATAAAATAGTGAAGTTAAAAGGGACCAAGAAAACCTTATGTTCCATTTTGGGTACTTTCCTGTCACTCAACAATCGGCCACTTATATATATTTTGATGAAAGAAATTTTATTAAAGAACATAAACCTGACTCTTAACATTAGATACCTATGTAAACAGAACGGCAAATTGGTGGGAAAATGCATCAAACAAGTCCATATAATTATAACATGTTCATATTTCAATTGGCTGAATTGAGTTAATTTCAACGTTGTCACACTCAAAGAACATTGAATAGAAGAAGCATAGATCCCATTATATTATTCTTGAGTGGGGCTGACAATGACGTCATTTAGACTCGAGCCAATTAGAGCACTCAAGACAATAGTCTTCCGTCAAAACCAATCAGAGGCTTCATTTCGAAAGTTCTGTTAGTCATTATTTTGAATGTGTAGTACTAGCGAAATGGTGTAAGTTGGAGTGTATTGCAAAGAAGATTAAGTTTATTATTACGTACTGACTGAGGCTATAGAAAATAGTGTACATAATTTGGTAGGTAGATATGGCTCCCTCTATTAAAAGATGTTCCTTTTTTAAATGCCAATCTACCAGTAAAGATAATGAGCTCTGGTAGCATACACGTTCAAACTGATATCGAGAGAGTCTATAATGACGTCAGAGATAACTGAACGTGATTTGGTTGAATTTTCACCACTGTGTATAGTACGATCCCTTCCATCTGAGCTACTTCTTATTCAATGTTGTGTGGTCATACTATTGTGACCAGACTGCAGGAACTGGTAAAGTGTTCTCCAAGATATCCTCTATTTTGGCTTCTGTTCTCAGTAAAATACATGTAAATATAGAAGGAAATTAAGGATTGTTCGCACAGAAAATGTTAAAAATGTCCCATATTCTACAGACTGGTATTGTGACATATTATTGTGATGGAGATCCTAGTTACAACAGCACAAGCGGGATTTGATGATGTCAGAGTAATGCAGTACTGCTACTTAAGACTTGAGAATTTGTTTGCATTTAGATACATATCTACTGTTATGACTGTACAGTTTTTCCAGTAACTTGTAGCCGTAAGTAGTAGGTAATACCTAGCTGAATTTGTCTCTGCAGACTCTGTTGTTACAGTAATTTTAATTTGGTTGTTTGTAAGTTTTTTTTTACTTTTGAGTCGGCAATATATTATGAGAAGTTTTAGGGAAATCCCAAGTAAAATATTTTGTCTCTTAAACTCGCCATTTGTCTCTCCAGCTCTCTCCAAATTTCATCAAATTCTCTCCAAAATGATCAAATTTCCATAAATTCTCTCCAAAATAACATTGTAGCATAGGAGAAAAATAGATAAAACTCGCCATTTGCATTTGAAAGGCTCAAAATAACAGTCACAAACTCGCCATTAAAATGGCGAGTTTGGACATGCTTTATTACTTGGGGGAAATCTAAAGTCGGCAATATGATGCAAAGATAGTTTTCCGAATTTAAATCACGTCGGCAAAAGCTTGCCGACATCAGACATTCTCTGGAACTTGGATTTCTTGGAGAACACTTTCCCAGTTCGTGAAGTCTGGCTACCAAGTAACTGTTAGCCAGTCTGCAAAAGATGCATGAAGTTCAAGTTGTGAAGTTTATCCGGCGACTATTGAGCCAGTCTGTATTTGGTGCACAAAATTCCACTGACATTTTGAAAAAGCTGAAAAAATCCACCATAAATTTCCTCTAATTTGGCTGATCCACCAACATTTTACCCATTTTTCCACCAAAAATTGATGGTAACATAGGAATAAATAGCTAAAAATCCACCGACTTTGCTAGAATATTATTTTTAAGGGGAAAAATTCCACCGACATGTCGGTGGAATTTATCATGAAATACAGACTGGCTATTGAGGCCTTGAAATTAGTCTCCTGAATTATCCAGCGACAATTTCCTAATTAATTTCTATGTTTAGGGTCACGCAGGTAAATTGCGGCCCTTTAATTTTTAATTGCGGCCCTCTCAAGAGAATCTCTAAAACATTCTGAACCGAAATTACATTAAAATGTTGCATAGCATCAAAAGAAGCACAGTGCATGTTATAATTTATTAATTTAAGTTTTTAACGTGTGTTTTGAATGTATGATGTTTCTGTTGTAAGAGGCCGCAGTTAGTCAGTGTGCCGCAATTTACCTGCGTGACCCTACATGTAATTAGTGGAGAGAATTTTGAGATTTTTAGTCATTTTGGAGAGAAATTTGAAAATCTTCAGAGACAAATTGTCCTAATAATTAAATATCTGGAGACTGATTGTGCATGCTTTGCAGACTGGACTGTTAGTAACATAGGAATAAATAGCTCAAGATCAACAGACTTTGCTAGGTAGCTACAATGTAGAACAAAAGTTAGAATAATATATGCAAAAGCTAAAGGCAAAGGGCATCCATGTTTTAAAGTGTGGACAAAGTCGCCAGTATATTGGCAACTTTTGAGGGGTTAAATAAGTTGAAAAACATGTAAATAACAAGCAAAATACTCCCAAAATAGTCTCAAGAGTTACACATGCATCATACATGAAGCATAAGGATGTTTTCAAGTAAAAAATCTTCACTAGGAAGTCAAATTTCTCCTTTAGAGTACCTTAAATGTGGCGACCTGGATCCATTTTCTCACTAAACTGGCGACTTTCCTGCCACACTTTGAAACATGGAAGGGCATGGGGAAAAATTCAACCAACAACATAACAAGTTAACAAGAAGTAGCCTAGCTGGAGTAGTAATATTAACCATGAAATACTGATACAGACTTATTAGGTACCAGTCTAAATATTTGTTAATTATCTGGAGAACAAAATGAAATTTCACTAAGAACATTCAGATGAAGATTTTGCTGAGTCCAAACTGGCAATTTCAAAAACTAGACCCAAGTTTTCACTTTTCTAGACCTACCTAGGTATATACTATTTATAATTAACTAGAAATACTACCCAACTGTTACGTAGGTATTTAGTCACACAAATATCTAACTAAATTATTATATTGCTAATACACGAGCTAGCTAAATGATTTAACTGAACATAATTAATTACGCAACGTTAGTTTAAAGTTTAAACATTGAGATGGCACTTTAAATGTAGGTACGCATTGGAATTTAAAATTCGCTGACACCTCTTTTTAAATTTTCTGCCCAATCAGCGAGCAGTATGAAATGGTCAGAGGTAATACCTTCAGATTTGAAAGCAGCTGATAGTAAAGTCGTTGAATTAATTGTTAAAATTAAATTTTGGAGATCAAATAATCTCTGATACATATATTAATAAACCTACAAAAATAATAATGAATCATTATATCGTCAACGAATTGATATATTTGAATAAATTACAGGATCATATTTGTTGATCTATACAGGAGGGCGCGAAAAAAGGAAACCATTTTCAAAGTATATACGTAGTTTATTTTACAACTATCGAATCTAGTAATTTTCTAAAAACACTGTTTTATTCGTCTACTTTTTCTGCATCTATCATGATAATCTGTTAAGAGTTACGACAAAAATTTAGCATCCTTCAGCGAATTAAAAAAAGGTAAATAAAAAGGGCTTGCGCGAGGACGAAAAACGCAAAAAGTTCAGAATAGGAATAATTTATTTCCATATGGTAGTGGTAAAAATTAAATCCCACTATTTTTCATTCAATTAACGTTTTTGTTATGGACTCTTTCATTCATGGAAATACATCTTAATCACCAATCACGATGTTTTTTACAAAATTTGCATTTCTTTGCAGAAATCATTTGGCAAAATTTAGACAGTGCGGTAAATCAGTTCTAAGAGTTCGAGCCTTACATGCTTCTTGAAAGGATGATACTTCAGTCTTTACATCGTGTTTAACAATTCGGTGAAATGTCTCTCAAATGATTGATATTTTCGGGTTCTCAATAAACTATTCATGAAAAAGCTAGATTAATGTTTTCATGTGTTCATTCTTTTCTCCAGCGACATGATCACTTTTTGTTCAAATTTAAAGTGGTTTCTTCAGTTTTGAACTTATTAACATTTATCAATATGGTTTAAGTAGGTGGAAATCTTTCCAAAAAGTGTTTATTGTTCAAAATGAGGTTGAATTCCTGTGTAAAGCTTCCAGTGTTTAAAAAATGTCACAACAAAAACTCTATTCTTTTGAAACCTGCATTTTGAGGGTTTCGAATATGAGATAAAAATTAACGGCAAATGATTTTATAAAGATATCAATTTCATCTCAAAAACCAACTTTCAAATGGTAATTCATTGTTTTATTTCATCTTATTTGTTACAAAAAATAGTAAAATTTATTGTTTTTACATCCATATAAAATGAATTATACCTCTTCTGATTTTTTTTCGTATATTTCGTCCAGTGCAAGCCCTTTTTATTGACCTTATTTTAATTCGCTGTAGGACGTTTAATTTTTGTCGTAACTCTTAACAGATTATCAAGAAAGATGTAGAAAAAGTAATCGAATAAAATTATTTTTTTAGGTTTGATAATTCCTAGGTTTGATAGTTTGTAAAAGAAACTAGTTTGAAAATGGGTTTCCTTTTTTTTTTTTTTTTTTTTTTGCGCCACCCTGTATTAGCGACAAATACACGTTAAAAACTTAAATTAATACATTATAGCATGTACTGCGTTTCTTTTGATAGCTATGCAACATTTTAATGTAAAAAAAATTAAAGGGCTGCAATTTACCTGCGTGAACCTATGCATGTAGCCTCTATTCAATGATCTGTGGCCAATTACCATCAGGTATTCAGCCATGTTTCGAATTGAGAACACGTTATTCGAGTAAATACACTAGTTCTACTAATAATTGCAACGGAAATCATTACCTTACCATCATGCCTATTATTTGTTTTGCAGATATTTTGATGATTTTTATTCGTATTTTATCGATGTGATTTTGATGGACACACAAAAAATTCTCATCTGTCCAAATGATTCAATTGGTAATGTTGGATGGAATTGCTGCAGAATCCACTGACAAATTTGCTATTAATTCTGTACTTTTCATTAAATGGTTAAACTGAAGTGTAACGAAAGAAATGGAAACCAAGTTAATATCTGACGATCCTCTACCAATGGGTTTTGATGGGTGAAATCTGGTGAGAAACTTTTCAGAGAGAGCAACTGGGGGTTTCTTCAAAGAAACTCTTCTCCACCTGAATCACTTCTTCTGTTCTTTTTGATTTTGTTTCACGTAATTCCTTGTTCTCGTGCATGGAACCAGCCTCATAGAAAATCTGCAAACTGCTCCCTCCACAAACTGTTCTGAAAATCTTTTCTTAAGCTTCTCCACGAAAATAAACTCTTATTGTCATACACTTATTTATTTGGGAAAAGTTTATTGTCTGCCTCTACCATCTACTGCTGAGCACAGAGTAGCTTTTCTAAATCACTCCTTGTGTTCCATTTGTTGTGGCACTCTCACACCTCCAGAACAGACTCTGAGATTCAACCGTTACCATCTGAAGGGAACGTCATTGCCTTCGCGAGATCTGAAGGACGGTGAAGAGAAGGCAGCTTGGAAGTGATGAACAGATGAAGAATCAGGACACTGCAGATGAAGAGTCAATCAATTTACAGCAATCATTGTCAAATGAGACAGAGTGAGATCAATAATCTCCCTCATTGAACACAACCATGAAGTTGTGAGCTTTTTCCGGTATCTTGGAGTGAAGCATGAATTCTCGGCGTACTGATGAGAGAAGATTTTTTGGCAAACTACAGTACGATCCATTTATTATCAAATTCAGAAAAACTTTTTTAAGGTTGAAGATCAATGCTAATATTAATAGGGTGA
Organism: Caprella mutica; assembly: GCA_947561585.1. NCBI lineage: Eukaryota > Metazoa > Arthropoda > Malacostraca > Amphipoda > Caprellidae > Caprella > Caprella mutica. The sequence goes on from CANNZV010002482.1 coordinate 90,671, forward strand.
TAAAATCCATTCTTTATGAACAAAATGACGAATATACAACTATACATAATGCGACTCGCAGTATTTTAAGTTCTCCCAATTCACAATTTTAAAATGACGCTTCTGATGGAACGCAGTGTTCAATCATGTTCTAAGCAATTAAAACTAGATTAGATGCACTCGGTAGAGCGCATACCTTCGCCGCCGCTTATAAAAGACTTTGACCTCAACCTTTGACCCGTTCAATCCCAAAATCTAATAAACTTGTAACTGCATAATGATGAATCGTTCCACCAAATTTCGTGCAATACTTTTTGAGTTATGAATGACCTTGACCTTGACTGTTGACCGGATCGGTCTGAAAATTCTACCAGATGGTTATTGGATATTGTCATATTGACCAATCGTCGTCTTACCAAATTTAAGGCAATTTAGTATACTGTAATTATGTTTCAGTTATGCGAATAACAAGATGATAAATGAAACAATGCCATCTAAAATATTACTTTCCGCATTCTGCTAAGGTAATAATAAAAAAACTGACATTTTTCATGGTCCGTAGATCTATATTTTGTAAATCAGACACATTAAAAAATTTGAAAAGTGTCCATTTTAGCATTTCCAAACATCGCAACTATATCTATGTTCAAAATCCTCTATGACTACACAAATATAGCGGATGTGAATGATATAATTATTATATTAATTCGTCTAGGAACGAACACTTCAAAATGTCCTCTCCGGGCTCCGTGAAAAAAAAAATGATATTACTGTACAATATTAGAGAACTATATAAGGACTTGGATAATCAGACTGAAAATGGCATCAAATCTAGTTTATTATATTTTTTATATACTTTTAAAGTTGATACTGCAAATACCAAAATAGTACGATCAAGACTGTCACTGCTATTATATCAAGCTGAAAAAAAATTATTCTCTTAATTTATTTTCGATTAAAATTTTATAATTAAATATTGCTAGTTCGGCCTTCGTTTACAGGTCCCCTCCAATCATTTTTTATTGCTTTAATCAATGAGGCTAATGTTTCTTATCACTTTTATGCAATGCCCATTAAATTTTGCAACATATATTGAATTATATAACATGTTTTGAAAAAAAATATATAATAAAAACTCTACAACAGCCATTTTACATCCGACTTACTAATTCTCAGTCCAAAGTAAAAGAATGTACACCGTTAATTTTGAATGTCAACAAGGTAGGTATAATCAAGATTATATTTTATTTTTCTTTAAAGGTATAAAATAGGAGAAACTTTTAATAAAAAAACATTTATTAACTTCAAGGAATAATGGACAGCCTAAATGAAGGCCACTTCATTAAGGTTGAAATTTGAAATCAAAACAAAGAGTGTACAATCTTTTTCTCCAGCGTCAGGTTAGTGATTCGTACAATTGTTGCACACAAAGTATTAAAGACATACAGAAGTATATACACTGAACCGAATTTTATATTCTCTGCATATTTATGATCCTAGACCTTAGTTTTATAATATTATGGGATAAATTTATTTTTTCTCGGAGCCTAGAGACGACATTTAATGGTCCCCTCCAAACAATTTTTTTTTTCATTGCTTTAATCAACGAGGCTACTGTTTCTTATATCATTTTCTCTGCAAACCCCATGAATTTTGATAGCATATTTTTAATTTTATATACTTTTAAATATTTTTATAATCAAAACTCTACAATACCTTATATTTTACTTCCGACTTGCTAATTTTCAGTCTGAAGAAAATTCCAATAATTTTTAGAGGTTCCAATATTAATTGTACTTAGCATACTTTACTATTTATTTACCAAGGAAAAACTTATTATAGAAACATTTATATACTTCAGGAAACAATTAATATCTAAAGCGAATACTGAAAACGCATTGTTTGTTTATAAAATTCAAATTTGAAATCAAAACAAAGAGTGTACAATCTTCTTCTTCAGCGTCAGGTTAGTGTTTCGGACAATTGTTGCACACAGAGTATTAAATACTATAAAACACATAATAAAATATACGCTGAACCGATTTTTATGCGGTTTGCAGATTTATTATCCTAAAACTTAGTTTTATACTATTATGTAATGAACTTATTTTTTCCCAGATCCTGAAAAGAGCCTTTAAGCATATTAAAGTTTCTGGAATATTTTTCTCCTACACAGAGAAAAAAGTTTACTCATATTTAATGGTGCATCAATTTATGCTTTGAATCAATTTATTACGTGAGTTGCTTGGACTATATTCATGTTTTAACGTGTGTTAAAACAACTATGATGTGGTGTGTCACCAAACATTAGTTAATTCAATTCATTTTATAGATTGAATCAACTTACTAAGAGAGTTAAAAGTTACTTTTTTGAGAATTTTAAAGTATATTGAAACAACTGTGACAGAGTGTATTATAGGACCTCTCTCTTTCTTTGGAGCATATGTGCAAACGCTGTGATTATTTAATTTGACATTCAAATGAAGAGCGATTTGCGACAAATTGAACATTTCTTTGCAAAAACCAGTGAGCAAAATTCATCTGCCGAGGAAGATCGGGTTCGAGAAGTTTTGTTCCGCTCGTGCATCTTCTAAAGATGCCACTCTAAATCGAAAGTTACAATTCTGTTGACTGTAGATTGAATGAATGAAAGTGTGCAAAGTTTTACTGTAAGTGCGCTAACAAGTTTTTAGTATTTGTCATTAAAATTATGCTTAAAGAAAACGAAGGACACACTGAAGGATTAGTTTAATAGGAGGAACAATTCGATTGTTTTTATATTCCAGTGGCATTTTAACAAATGGTTTTTATGATTAAAACCATTTTAAAAACGGTGGAGAGTTATTAATACATATTATAAAATTCTAAGTTTAACAAAAGTGCGCAAACACGTTTTCAGTATCGGTCACTAAAAATACTGCTTACTGAAAAATATTGCATAAATTCAGCTGAAATTTTGTTCAGAGATGGAAAAAATGTTGAGAAACAAAATGTGCTTTTCCAATTTTTTGTAAGTCTAATAGTTTTTGAATTACAGCCTTTGAAACTTGGGTATCGTTTTTTTGGGACACCTTGTGTGTATATAGCTGACATTCAAATTAAACGGCGCACAAAACTTATAGAAGTATATGCAATTCAATTCCATATGCTTATAACAGCAAAATGTTGATAAACATAAGCAGCTTTGATTGAAACAGTAAATAAAAATCCATAAAGGAGACCTTTCAGCTCAATTTTCAAATCTTTCGAGATGAAACTGTATAAATATAGGCTGTCTAACATATTTAAACTGCAGTTTGGGATGGAAAATAAAAACTAAAATATATATTTTTCCATCGTAAACTTATTCTATGTGTAGCAAACACAAACAACGATAATAAGGTAATACTTAACAAAGATATAAAGTAACTGTGGCTATAAGGAGGCATCAGTAAACACTTCCTCTTCCATAGAAGCAACCGTAGGAAACATCACAGCGCAAGATATTTTTGCGCAGATAACAGAAATTTATAAACTGAACTGCAGCTTCCTACTATTTCTCCAACCTTTGTCAATAAATAAATAAAAGCAATTTATTCCTAGAAAAACTACAGGAAGTCTGTCATCTCATAAACCCTCTAATGATCATACTCGGGAAAACAATCTGAGATACTTATAGGTGTTCATGTTTACCCTATAAGATTTTTAAATTAAGTACAAAACCTATAATATTGACACACTTATGTGTTTCAAGAGCTTGAAAGTATTTCGGTGCAATGCACTTTAGTTAAAATAATAGGAGTAATTTCAATGGATTATTTCTAAGTGCATCATGCTGTAATGCTGAGACTCTAGGACTAGGTAAAGCTTATACAATGGAAGGATCTTAAAACGGACACCCTCTACAAAGAACAAAAAAAAACAGTTCTAAGAGTCATGTAACTCCTACAAATTATATGGATTAACCAATACTCTATTCTTCTACCATTCAAGTATCTAATCAAGTAGTCATACATTTATTATATTCAGAAATATTACAAATTACAATCAACGAAATCTTTTTCAGAAACATATATACTGTCCATTGTACGTGTTTTACCTGTATATATATTAAGTGCATCGCACATAAACACTTTCAAGCTCTTGAAACACCTAAGTGTGTCAAAATTATAGCTGATGCACTTCAATGTCACATTTTGGTGACGAGATGAAATAGAAAAATGATTCGTATCATGAAATATCGAAATTATAAATTCAACATAAACGAATTTTTCTATCGATATTTAAGGAACTGAGTAAATTATAGGTCCAAATTAATGAATTAATATTAACAATCTAGTTGTAGATTATATAATGACCCTGTTTTTATTTCTTAAGATTATACATGAATATAACTAACTAACAAATACCTAAGAGCAGGAAATTATAATTGAAGAAACATCTATCTTTACCGTATGTAAATATCATACAATGCAACGGCCTACGTGAGAAGATTTAAACTCTATTAACTCGGTGTTTCTTTTTACAAGATTTAGACAAATTCATGAAAATATGTAGAAAACTTAGGTTAAATCTAATAAAATTAAATATCTGAATTTAAATGATGAAAGATCAAGACAGGTATCTAAATATCTAATCGCTTACAGTATACTTCTCAGTTTAGCTAGTTAGGTATGCGAAAGTTACACAGTCATCCCACTATTGCTTTTTAGGCCAAACAGTAAACTAGTGAGATACTATCTATGATTAATTAACTTCTGAACCTAGTAATCAAATACTGGAACTATATATTGAGATAGGATTTCCATATAATTTTTATCTATTGAAAGCAAAGAAATTGAAGAAGCAATTGCAAGGGACGCAGATTGAGTTGCTAGGCGTTTGGTAGTCCTATTCACTTGGCGTCATAAATGATACGTAATCACCAATAAAACTCATATCGAATAACTGACATATGATGGTAACGTCATCATTACTCAAATTGAACTATTTTTACCAAAGAAATTGAATGAAATACCGATGTATCAATGTTCTCGTTTTCTCAGATTAGCGAAATAGGTAGGTAGCAAATGGTGTTATGTTTGATTTCACTGATGAGGCCAGAGGAGCTAAAATACCTATTAGTAGCTGCTAGTCCTTTGGCTGAAGGCTAACGTGTGATCTTCAGAAGTATATTTGTTGCTACGGACACGTGTATTCGACTCAGAAGTAATATAATGCACCTCGTTGTAACTGTGCAAAAGTCTGCAAACTCAATAGCTAACTTTAAAGTATCAAATACATTTGATCGACGAATTAGGTCCTGGAGATGTATCATAATAGTAGTAATGTACAATTAAATGTTATGATTTTATACATTATTAATGGTCATAAGTCTTGCTTAAATCACAATTTACCTCATTTTATACTACTTCTATTTTTGTTTTAGACCACAAGAAAGTATTCAAGAAGAAATTCCATGATCGAAGCCCAATGTGCAGAAACTGTTACATTCTTATTTTCATCAATTACATCAAAGATTTCTAAACAGTCACTCGTCATGCTACTCTATTTTAAATACTTTTGTTAGTCATATAACTTCAGCACAAATATATTCACATTAGCCATGTTTAACCGAAGATAAACATCTATGATAAAAACTCCAGTGCTTGGACCTATTTATGGATTATTTTAACTTTTTCTTAACTGATGACGGCTGAATATTACGTTGTCAATACTTGAATACGGAG